>APFE031541626.1:0-35767 GCA_000404065.3 Pinus taeda | reverse complement strand
AAAAGGCGCGAGTTTCATCTTAAAAAATTTACTTGTGGTCATTTCTAGAGTATTCTAGAAACTTGTTTGACGTGTATTGAGCGCCTCCAGATGGTTCATGTATCCCTATGAAAGAGGAACTTATCCCATCAAGAGGGGAGCTACCCCATCCAAAGAGGGGCTTATCCCATTGATGGTGGACCTGATTAACTTCCTCTAGAGCATTATAAATACAGGCATTGGGCCAGGAGGAGGGAGGTTGAAAGCTGAATATTCCAAAGGGTAGATGCTGCTGGAATTAGGACTTCCTTGTAGAAGCTTGTGAGGAGAGATTCCCATCCTTTCTTGTTTCATTTGGAAGTGGGTGAGCTTATCAAAGTAAAGGAAAACTCTTGCTGTACCCTGGGAGGAACTTGCACAAAACCAAGGCTCAGGTTGTAATGGTTTCTTTTGTTTCCTATTAATACAAATAAGTCCATTCTTCTCAACAATTTGTTATTTATGAGTTGTTTCATATACTCCTTGGTTTATATGTTGAATATGTTTTATTTTATGGGATATTCAGGTGTTATGTAATCGTTTGATTGTTAGTGCATGCAGGTTTCGAAGTGAAGGAGGAGCTCATCTGGATCGACGAGGCTAGACTACTACAACAACGTTGGACTACAGGTAGGATCTGAAACACTTGGTTTCTCGTGTAATAAATGCATGTTTAGAGAAGGATTGCTCTTAATTGTCTTGTTTGTCACTAGAAAGTCTTAGGCTTCTAGGGAGGTTGGTTTTGTCCACAAGATTAACTCTTTTCGCATGACAAGACACCCATATATTTTGAGGGAAGGGAGTCAATGGTAAAGCCCAGAATACGCGCAATGGCAAATTGAGTGACCCGGGGGGTGTGGAAGAAGTAAATCTGAGATTTAGCTGTATTGATGCTAGTGCCCGAGGCTTCGGAGAAATCATTCAGCAGGGATTTGAAAAGAGAGGCTTCTTGAACAGAATGGTACCCAAAAAGCATGTTGTCATCCACAAACTATTGGTGGGAAATCGCTGGCAGATTGTGGAGGGACAGACCTTTTAGTCGTTTGGAGAGGAGGGCTTGCTTAATGTGTCGACCCAGACCTTCCGCCATCAACACAAAAAGGAAAGGGGAAAGGGATCACCTTGTTTGATTCCTCTAGAGGCCTGAAGGGACGGGAGGGGATGCCATTAATGAGGATGAAGAAAAAGGAGGAAGATATGAGGCTCATCACCCAACGCACCCACATAGGTGAGAAACTGAAAGCTGATAGCATTTTTTGAATGTATAACCAATTAAGCTTATCAAAAGCTTTTGAGAGATCGAGCTTGAGGATCATACCTGCTCGTTTGAAATGCTTGAGGGAGTGTATGATTTCATGAGAGAGGATGATTCTGTCCAGAATCTATCGTCCCTCTACATAGCCCAACTGTTCTGGCGAGATGAGCATGGGTAGAAACGGTTTCAGCCTGTTGACAATCACCTTGGATATCACCTCGTATATGACGTTACATAGAGCAATTGGCCTGAATTTGTCCAGTGTTCTGGTGATATCCTCCTTGGGGATAAGCACCATGAAGGTAGAATTGAGGGAGGGAAGAAGCTAGTGTTGGGTGCGTGATTCCTCCACCACTTGCAAAACCTCTTCTTTTATCAGATCCCAAAAAGAGTGGAAGAACGTTGTGGTAAAGCCATCCGATCCAGGGGCCTTACCTTCCTTGAGCTGTTGCATTGTTGTGTCCACCTCCTGTTGCATGATAGGACATAAGAGAAGTTCATTGTGCCCTGCTGTAATGATTTTGGGCACATTAGTGATGATTTTATTTATGGTCGGAGTTCTGTCCAGTTGGGGTTCTTGATGAACTTGCTCGAAGTGCCTAAGGAACTCCTGCTCTATCTCCTCATGATTTTCCAATCTCTCCCCCTCTAGATTCTAAATGAACGAGATGGTGTTGTGCATCCTTCGTTGTATTGTGGTTCGATGAAAGAATTTAGTGTTCCTTTCTCCCTCTTTCAGCCATTTAATCCTAGATTTTTGCCTCCATAGGATTTCCTCCTACTTCCTTCATTCCTCTAATTGGTTATGAATGCGCAGTTCCTGAGCTAGGGTTTCCTTGTTGTGTCCTTCTGAGATGATATGTTGTTGGATCTCTGCCATCTCCTTGTTTAAGTTCTGCTAAGGTTGAAAGATGTTACCAAATGTCTCTTTGTTCCAAATCTTAATTTGGGCCTTGAGGAATTTGAGTTTTTGCTGAAACTGAAACATTTTTGAACCACCTAGTGGGTGAAAGGAGATCCATACAGATCTGATGAAGTCTTTGAATGCGGGGTGTGAGAGCCAGAAAGCCTCTAAGCAAAAAGGTTGCCTTTTTACATCTCCTGGTCTTTGCCATTGGAGGGCGATCGACCAATGATCTGAGCCTGAGTATGGGAGAATTGAAGCTGATAGATCTCCGCCTAGATGCACAATGTTGTCAGAAAGGAGGAATCTATCAAGTTTGGATGCTATTTGCTGCCGTCCAGTTCTACGATTGTTCCATGTATGCGTACCATTGAAAAATTGCATATCTATGAGAGCATTGTTATGTATGAAATCGTTGAAGTGGGCAACCTCCTACTCCAGTCTCGCGCGCCCCCCTTTCTTTTCTTCAATATTGGTTATCATATTATAGTCCCCCCTTATGATCCACAATGGATGGATTCTGTTGTTGTTGAGTTCTTCCATTGTATTAAGAGCTGTAATTTTTTTGTTGGCTACTTGGGGAAAATAGACGTTGGTCAAGTGTCCATGCACATTGGTACCTACTATGTGAAAGGTTGCTTGAATCATGTGATGTGTTGCATGTATGTCTCTCAGCTCAATCGCTTGGGTGCTCCAAGCAATTGCTAATCATCCCAAAGCCCCTGTGGCATCCACTGCCATCGAGTGACATCGTGGCCAGGCTTTAGAAAGAATATTTGCTATAGCAGTATTGCTACAGTTAGTTTCTTGTAGAAAGAAAATTTGTGGCTGCTCCTACTTAATATTATCTTTTATTAGTCTTCGTTTCCCGGGGCTGTTGAGCCCTCTTATATTCCATGAGATCAACTTCATGATTCACTGTTGTGGGTGGGCTTGTAGTACTTAGTTATCTTAGCATACCTACCTGATTCCACCAGAATTTTCCCTAGCGGAATGGTCCGCTGGAGATCTGTTCTTCTCCCCCGATTTTTGGAATCCTTGGGGGGTAAGCCTACATCCCAATGACTGCCCGATTGGATGCCAAGCTGTTGTTGCTGGTAAGCTCTGGAGATGATGACTTCCAGTTTGTTGATCTAGAGCTATGATATTTTGTCATAATCCCTTTTCCTGCAAAATTGCTCCATCGCCAGGATATCAAGACCATTTAGGTCAATGCTCTTAAGCTCTTCCTCCATTTGTTGTACTTGATTTTCCTCATCCACAATGAAAGCATGGCTTAAGGATTGATTGGGAATATCATCCACCTCCATGTCTTTCTGTTTTTCCTCGGAGTTCTTGCTTGCCTTCGCGGGTGAGTCAGGGGGGGAGCTAACATGCAAGGGGGGACTGAGGGCACAAGATCGGGGGGGGGGGGGGGTTATGCAGGAGATGGTCAGCTGAGGGATCAGCGGGGACCTCAAAACTGTTGCTAGTTGAAGGGAGGGAGGCGGCATCTGGCAAGGGTTTTTTCCTTGAGGGGGTCTTCTTGTGGGATCTTTTATGGGAGGTTACTTTAGTAAATCCGTCTTGATCGGTCTGCCTCGACGGTGTAGCATTGACAGAGTTGAGGTTGAGAGGACAATCTCTGAAGAGATGACCCAATGCATGGCATCTACGACAGAGAAATGGAACATGCTCATAATCTAGGGATTGAACCCATTCAAAATCATCATGAGGAAGACATACCGAGTCCGAGAGGGGTTTGTCCAAGCGCATGAAGACACAAATACAGGCATAGAAGGTGTATCTGTGTAGCTTCGTTTCCTCCGCTGATTTTACATACTCCCCCAAATAATTTCCTATGTCCTTGAGAGAATCTTCATCCCAGTACTCCGCTGGAAGTGAGTACATCTTGATCCATACTGGAGCCCAACTAAGGTCCTCCTTGTCTGGGTTGAACCTTTCCACCCACGCTCTTAGGTAGAGGCCCACTGAATTGAAGAAGTAGGGCCCTTGATCCATTATTCGGTTTCTATCTTCTATGCACATAAAGATTGCTATGAATAACCCTTTAGGTCCTAGTTGTAGGGTTACATGGACTTTAGGCTTCCATTTGGCTGAGATCCAACCTTGCAATGCCTTTTTCATCGGCCAGAAGCAAATAGAATTTCCAATAAGCGCATGGTCCTTCATGAACTAGATTTGTCCATTGACCCTTTGGCTCGGAAGTTCGATCTTGCGCCATTCAACGGCCACTGGCTTGCAGGTCTTCGAAGAGATCCTGTGCCTTTCCTCTGATTCTGGAGATCCTTCCGATTTCCCGTTGACTTCTTCTGTCACATGCGTCGATTGATTTGTATGCTGCTGCCATTGAAGGCTATCATTGTTCTCTGCGTCGTGCCCTAGTTCAGAAGTCAGAGAGCTAGAGTGCCCTTGAGGCTTACGAGTGGACGATGGGGAGGGCGTTGAGGCCCCCCCTGGGAGAAGCCCATTGCCTCAATGGAGAACCAAAGGTGGTTTGTCGGTTGATGGCAGCTGATCGTTCTGAAAGATCTGGAGGTGTGCAAGGAGCGCAGGCCTTGCCGTCGTAGGGTTTTCAGAACCCTAGTTCCCAGAGCCCATTCCTCTCCAACGTCTTTACAACATGGCAAGATTACAACGTAGAAGATTTTAGAATTATAGCTATTGAATATTTTAGTAATATGATATGAATCTATTGCCTTTTTTTGAAGGCTAAATGAAATATTGCTAATTGTGGCCGTGAAAAAGTGAGGAAATTCTCTTAATTGTATGAGTTGGTAACGATAATATGCCTTAAATGAATAACTATGGATCTTATACACTGCAATTCTAAATAAAAATAAGTAAGAAGGTGAAAGCATCCTTCCTTATTTTTGGGGTAATGTTATTATAACAATTAAAATCTTTTACTATGATAATTGAAATGTTTTATTTGTTAATAAATATCATTTTAAATGTAAACATTAATGTGTTATGATAATAATTTAACATGTTAACTCTATTCATTCATCATAACTCTATTCATTGATTGTGAATTTTTTTAAAGTGATAATTATAACTATGAGTTTTTTTTTTTACTTTGTGATGAAAAGTTGTATTGGTTTTGCATTAAGGAAATAAGTCATTATTTGAAGTTTGTAGAATAGATTGACTGTAATGTTCCTAAGTAGGAATACAAGTGATATAAAGCATACAATCAGTTCAACAATTATAAAAACGAAATATATGTTAAGCACCCATGGAAATGTTGGAAATAATGAATTGTTGAGCCATTTTATTAATCATTTGAGGGCAAAATACAATGGGTAAAAGAGTGGTGCACTTGGGCTTGTCTCAATGGATAATCATGACCAAACCCAGGTGAGAAATTAATGAACCAGTGGCTGCCTCAACTGTTGCACCAATATGCACTGTGTTGCCCAGAAAACTGCCCTTCCTTCTGACTTCGAATGGCTGGAAGCACCACTTCCCGTGCTCAAAAAATTATAAAATTTGAGCTCCCGACTCCTTGTCCTAAACCCAGAAAAAACCCACGAAGGAATTTAGCTGGTTTAGACTTCTGAAATTTGACCTCCAAGGAGCCCAACTTCAGCTACAACTACAAAACTTGGCCTGCTATATTTTGCCTGTAAATCCTCTCGGAAAATGTCCCAAAGTGTTGGGCTGACCCTTACCGCAAATTCCATGTCGCCCCATATGAGCTTCAAGGTTGTAGCACCTGCTATTAAGCCCCAAGAAAATGTTGGACTGGCCTTCTGCATTGTCCCTAAGCCCAAGAATTAAAACTGTTGGGTTGTTGGTTCCAAAACTCTCAAGAAATGTTGGCATGTTGTTGCTCTCCCAATCCTCTAACTCTCCCAGCAAATGACTGATCAGTAGTGGCTCAAACTCCTCCTGTGTATTCTTTAGATAACCCAGAAATACATACTCCATGTTTGTGACTGAATGGTAGTGTTGTATCACACTCCCGGATCTCCTGAAATGTTGATGAAATTTCCTCCCTAGGGTGAGCACAGAAGGTCCCTTGAAGGTAAGGTTGAATGTCTCGCTTGAGAGATTCGTGGCTAAATAGCCAGTTGACTCGGCTAAACAACAGAGTGAACAATCAAGCAATTTTGATTTACAAGGTGAATTAATGAATCCAAATGAGAGCTTCCTCCTCCTTTTATATTTGTGGGCCTTCCTTGCCTCATATGGGCCTCTCCATCTAACACTTCGAATTCCCTCCAAGCCATTTTAATGGCTTAGTTCGAATTCACATGTGGGTGGCCCCCACATTCCACTAGCAATCAAATAAAGTTGAATTTCCTCCTAAATCCCTAAGTCGAAAATGTTGGGCTCTATTCCTTAGCCAAAATTGTGTAGCAACACCATGTTAAAAATGTATTTGAGAAGGGACATGATAGTCCTCCCCTCCCAAATGGTGCTTTCCCTCAAGAACCTCAAAGTTGGGTGCTCCAAAATATGTTCACCCTCCTAGGTGGCATCCTCATATGACAAGTTCTTCCAATGCACTAAGAACTCCCTAATGGTCCTGCTCCTCACTTTCCTCCCCCTCCTCTCCAAGATGGCCTTGGGTTCCAAAACCAAGTGGCCCTCATTACCCAGTGGGGGTAACTCTGATAATGTTGTCCCTTGTTGCATCAACACCCTTTTAAGGCACAAGACATGAAACACATTTTGGATCTTGCTCCTCGGAGGCAGCTCCAACTCATAGGCCACCTCCCTAGCTTGTCTGATCACCCAGTATTGCCCATAGAAATGGGGTTGTAGCTTCTCAACCCCCTTCTGTTTCAACGTGGATTGCCTATAAGTTTGTAACCATAGGTACACCAAGCCCCCTTCTCGAAATGCCTCTCTGTCCTATGCCAGTCTGCATACACCTTGTGCTATTTTTGGGATGTCACCAAATTATCCTTGAGAGCCTTGAGGATGTCTTGGCTCTCTTGGATCCAATCTTTGGCCTTTGGGGCCTGGCTATCTCAAAAAAAAAACATCAGAAAAAGATAATGCATCATATCCATACAAAGCATGGAAAGGAGTCATACCAATGGATAGGTGGTGGGTGGTGTTGTAGTAGTACTCACCCAGATGTAGGCACTGGATCCAAGTCCTCTGCTGACCTATCACATAGTTCCTCAAATACCCCTCCATCCACTGATTAACTCTCTCGATCTGGTCATCTATCTAAGGGTGGTAGCTTGTGCTAGGAGTGAGCTCGGTCCTAACTAATCTGAAAAGTTCCTTCAAAAAACTTCCCATGAACCTACTGTCCCTGTCACTCACAATGTTCTTAGGGAGCTCGTGCAACTGGAAAATCTCCCGAAAGAACAATTATAAAACTATGCAGTTGTGTACCTAGTGGGGATGGTAAAAAAGTGGGCATATTTGGTCAATTTGTCGACCACTACATAAATACAGTCCTTCCCCTGCATTGTGGGGAGCCTTGTGATGAAATCCATAGATATATTTTCCCATTTCCCCTTGGCGATGGGAAGTGGTTGTAGCTATCCTGCAGGGTGAATTAGCTCCCCCTTGTTCCGCTAGCATGCCTCACACTCTTGTATGTGTTTCAGCACGCCCCCCTTGAGGCCCTTCCATGTGAATCTCTCCATGACTACCATATAGGTCTTCCAGAACCCTTGGTGCCCAGATAATGGTGAATCATGTGCTCCCTGGAGCACCTTCTCTCTCAACTCAGAGTTGGGTACTAGTAAAGTGCGCCCCTTATAATACATTACCTCATCCATCACTCGGTAACCCTCATATGAGTGGGTACCCTCCAAGACCTCGCATATACTCCTGTCCATGGATTACTCCACCAATAGTTGAGCCTTCCAATCATGGCATATGCTCATGAGTGATAGACTAGCTGGTCTCCGAGATAAAGCATTGGCCACCACATTGTGCATTCCCCACACATACTCTATATCAAAGTCATAGGCCTACACCTTGCTGACCCATCTCTATTTCCTATCATTGAGGCCCTGTTGTCCCATGAAGTGATGAAGATTGTTGTGATCAATCTTCACTCGAAACCTGTTTCCCACCAAACAATGTTGAAACTTGGCCAATGCATGCATGTTGTCCAATACCTCTTTGTCACATATGGAATATGACAACTCATGTGGTAGGAGCTTCAAACTCTTGAAAGAAATGGGATGCCCATCATGTGACAAAATTGCTCCCACTCCCACCCTAGATGCATCACACTCTCGGAAACTATTCAACACCTCCTTGTCTCAATGGACAAGCATGACCAAACCCAGGTGAGAAATGACTGAACTGATGGCTACCTCAATTGTTGCACTAATCTGCACTTTGTTGCCAGAAAACTACCCTTCCCGCTGACTTCGAATGGCTGGAAACACCACCTCCCATGCTCATAAAATTATAAGAATTGAGCTCCTGATTCTTTGACCTGAACCCAAAAAAACCCACGAAGGAATTTAGCTGGTTTAGACTCCTAAAATTTTACCCCCAAGGAGCCCAACTTTAGCTGCAACTGCAAAACTTGACCTGCTGGATTCTGCCTATAAATCCTCCCAGAAAATGTCCCAAAGTGTTGGGCTAACCCCTACTGCTAATTCCCTTACTCCCCAGATGAGCTTCTGTGCTATAGCACCTGCTCCTAAGCCCCACAAAAACGCTAGGCTGACCCTCTGTGTTGTCCCCAAGCCTAGGAATTTAAACTGTTGGGTTGCTGGCTCTACTGGCTCCAAAAATCTCAAGAAATGATGGCCTGTTGCTACCCTCCCAATCCTCTAACTCTCCCAGTGTGATACATGAAAGTGTTCCCTCTGCGGACAGAGGCAACCCCTCTATCCCTAGAGTGGGTCTAGTCACAGTAAAGACAAATCAACAATTGATTTCCTTAAACAGTCATTGTTGGAGGCCTACCGCAAACCGGTGGTCGATGAAGTTTCGCTGTGCCGCTCCAGCTTCCGTTTCCTTCTCCTTAATGAGCAATTAACCTGAAACAACACAAAGAAAAATAACAAAGCACGTAACCGGGAAACAACAATGATATATTTACTCACAAAGTCAAGAAGTCATGAGCTATCAAGTAAATTACATACAAGGCATAGGAAAACATCATTGATTGTATTAATACTGAATCAAGAGCAAGCTTACAACTAAGTCTTGACATCACAAGCCTTCTCAGAGGGTCCATCCATTATGTTTCTCAAGCATTCACTCTTCAAGGATGAATCTCCCAACATACAATGTCTCTCTCTCACTTATAAGCTTTAACACAAAGTTAAGGGCACTCCACAACCTTCCATAAGCTATCTACAATCCCACACTTGTCACACCAACACCAGCTATCTATCAAACTTGAAAGCACTAGCAGCACTGCCCAACCAAAGGAACTAGCAAAAAAACTAAGGAAGCAGATCATAGCAACGGTGAGTGATTTTATAGGATGAGGAGCCTCCATTAAATGAGGAGAGGGAGATTATCCTCAAGGGAGGTTGCACAAGAGGCGGAACCACCATCCCAGAGGAGGAAAGGCGACCCAAACTGACCCAACAACTAGCTCCAGAAACATCCATAAGGCCAACTGTTTGGACTAATTCACCAAATTTGGATCGTCGTAGGTCATGAACTAGAGACTAGCAACAACATCGCAATGATACAGTGCATGACATAGAATCGTCATGGATTTTAAGGGTTTACTAGCAACAATGTAGAAACTTAGTAAAAAAGGGTCAATCTTTAGCATTAGAGAGCATATGCTTAATCTTCTTACATCAGTGGGAAGATATAAACATGTTTATTTGACACATGACACAACAGAGGGACTGAGATGAGGACAATGACAAATTACTGTGTAACAGAAGCCCCCTAAAGCGTGAAGCTCGAGGGAGTGGGAGGGGTGAAATGCTTTACGAAATTGTCTGAACTAGAACCACCTTGAAGATCCTACAAGCGCAAGTACAACTGATATCTGCGATACATATAGTCTAGGCATGGGCGGAGCCATCCATAAGACTTATCAAACTTGGTCTGTGGTATGGACGCAGCCACCCAGTTGATAAGACCATGACAATGATAAAGGTATGGTCGCAGCCATCCATGAAGACTTAGGTATGGTTGCAGCCATCCATCAAAGAGTCATATATGTAATCATGAACCAATCGACGCAGCCCGAACATATGTAATCTTAGTTCGGGGTCTTGAAACCAAACCAATCAAAGTACAAATTCTAGCATGCGAACATATGTGCTGGGGTTGAGCATGATAGAAAGTCACTTGATTGCCAGTCAATGATGAAAACCATTAACAAGTGTGAGAGAAACCACCAATAATGCCAATGGCTCTCAAGGTACTGTCTAGTACAATCCACTAAGTGTGAAAAATGATATGAAGTCGAACACTCGTGGAATCACCCAATCAAAGACCAATGGTGAAAGTCTATCGTTAGGTGCAAAGAGCTTGCCATTAAGGCATGCAAGTTCCAATGTACCGAAGGGGATCTGTAGATCAATCGACAGGAGATGATCCGTCGCAGGAGGGCCATGATGTTTCCCCCATCAACGACATGAGATAAGGAACAAGTGGTAGATGGTGAAACAGAATATTAGAGGAGGAGGTAAGGATGTGAATTGCAGAAGGATTATACTCTTGAACATATCGGCGACATGATTCCAGAATGTGGCAGCATTTTGGTACCAAGGGATCAAAGGCTTGATGGAGGCAACACGGATCAGATGGAATGAGGTAAAATGACAACCCAAAACCCCGGAAGACCAAATGACGATGTGTTGATGTCCCAACCCGACAAGAAGCAAAAGTGTCGATGTTCAAGAGTGACTAGTTGCCGCAGGTAACCAATGATGACTTCCAAATTTTTCCCCCACCATTGCTGGCGAGTACCCCAATTATTTTTAAAAACAAGCTTGAAGAGGATAGCATATGCTTGTAATAGGGAGGAGAAGCTCGAGTCTCATCATGATGATGAGTCCAATGTCGTCAGGGTTTAACGAGTCCGACATAGGTAAAACTCAGAGTATTTTTCATATTTAGAGAGTTTGAAAAAGACACAAAAAAGAAAACTCCAGGGGGGTCCTTTTTTGTAGATTTACATCTCTCGAGCTCAAAAAAGTATAAAATAATACTCAAGAGAACTGCTTGACCATTACGATCAAGGAATACCTTTCGTAATTAGTGACCTCGATCCGAAAGACTCGAAAAGCAATCGAAGACACGTCATTTCATAACCAATATCAAACTTGAAAAAACAAAAGTATGGCAATATTTTCATGTTTATACAGTCAAAAAAGAGCTCCAAGTGGACCACCTTTTTATTCCATTTAATGAGTCAAAAAGGAAAAACTCGGCAATCTTTTCATCTTTAAACGATCGGAAAAGAGCTGAAAGCAGACCTCCATTTTTATTCTCTTTAACGAGTAAAAAAGGGAAAAATACTCAGCAATATTTTCATCTTTTATGAGTTAGAAAAGAGCTTAAAGGTGACTCGTCCTAGAGGAACGAGTGGTATAAAGGGTAGCAACTGGTTCTAACAATGGTGGAACTACTCAAAACATGTAATGGTCAAGAGGCTGGCTAATAAAACCACTCATCATTGTGGTTCCTTAGGAAAGGAAAAAAAACCAAGTTAAAGCATATGATCGGCCAAAGAGATGGTGGCGATGGAATGAAACAACCAAGGCTCATCTAGCAGAAGCGGATAAAAACGAGAATCACGAGATGTAAATTAGGTATGAGTTCATTTTTACACAAGCATGAGAACTCTGCTTGGATTTGGTTTCATGTTTACACAAGCTTGAAATGAAAAACTATGCTTGTTATGAGTTTGCATGCCCCCAACATAATGACGTAGATCGAGGTACATGCCCCCCAAGCTTCATTGCATTCAACGAGGTGGATGGAATGAAGGTTCACTTTCGAGATCTTGGAAAGACTCGACTCGGATTTTACGAGATCTTAATCAAAAAATCGATTTGGAAAAGGGAGTTGTTTCAATTTTTAATGAGGTTGACACAGTAAAATAACTATCCTCATAACCCTTGTTTCATTTTTTAACGAGGTTGACACAAGATCAAGAACTCTCCTCGGTGATCCTTGTTTCATTTTTTAACTAGCTTGACACAAGATAAGAACTATGCTCCACACCCCTTGTTTCATGTTTTAACGAGGTTGACACAAGATCAAACTATCCTTAGTGATCCTTGTTTCATTTTTTAATGAGCTTGACACAAGATCAGGAACTATGCTCGTGCCCTTGCTTCATTTTTTAATGAGGTTGGCACAAGAAAATAACTATCCTCGGGACTCCTTGTTTCATTTTTTAACGAGCTTGACACAAGACAAGGAACTATGCTCCATGATCCTGTTCATGGGCCATATGAGAACATGGTTCCCAAGAGGTCTTCACAGGATGGAAGAAACACACTTTGGGAGGAATACCTGTCATGAGGCACTAATGACAGATCGAGTTCCAATGCCCCCAGTACATGATGTACGAGACCATTTGCATTATCGTCAGCAGATGTGGAGATGGAAGAGGTAGCCACATAATTGACTTGTGGCTAGGATAGTACTGCTTGCGAGCAAGAACTGATAGGGGATGACGGTTGCACAAGACGCACCAAGGAATTAAAGAATGATAATCGATCTATAGTCACCATTCTTCCGTCGTGTGGAAAAAAAACCACACAGAAAAGTGAAGAAACGAGGGACCCCATGGCATAAACATAGTCACGGCCAAGGAGGAGATTGAAATCTAAAGCACCTTGGACAATCATTACGCCTATATAGACAGTTTTTCCTCCCAATGTAACAGGAAACTTTGGGAGGATCCGTAAAGGTTGACTGGTTCCTCCATCAAATACCAACAGATTCTACGTGACTGGCACAAGTTACAGGGAGCCCAAAGCTTGCCAAGTAGTAAAAGGCATGAGGTTAACCGACGCACCCTCATCTAAGATAGTCCCAGGTATTGCCTTATCATAGGCCTATACTGTAATCTGGAAAGGCACGTAGGATGGAAGGCGAAATGTAGAAAAATGACTCTAGTCGAAGGAAACGACTGAACTACTTGGTGGGGGTATCATATGATTGCCCCCATGCTCTACGGGAACTGAAGAAGGACTCTCTAAATCAATTGGGATAGGAGGGTCATTCTCGGACTTAGGAGAATCTGACGAGACGAGAAGAACATGAGCAGTAGTATCATGATGCTCATTGGGAACAGAGTGGACCACTGGTGGTGAATCAAAGTCAAAACTCTTTCCGACCAATGGTTCGTCAAGAATGGGCTGAGCATAGCCAGGTTCGGGAAGAGGAGGGTGGATGAGAGAAGAATCTAAGTTAATCTCTTTGTCAACCAGGAGAGGGTCTGAAGAGAGCCTCTGATAACCAACTGGAAGTGGAGGTGAAGAAGCTATAAGACTTTACAAAACAGCTGAAGCTTTATCCATGAGCAGACAAAGGTGAAGGGGATGGTTGCCTTCACACAGTCTACAGGGGAATCGAATCTCCCCTTTCTTCTTACCGCTGCTAGTTGATAGGGTAGCATCATCATGAGTTTCAGAGGATGATGAGGGATGAGCCGGATCATGAGACCAAACTTCTAATATCCTCGAAATAGCAGGACAACCACGAAGAAGATGGTCACCCTTGCACAATTTACAACGAAACTTAACCTTTCGCGAAGGAGCAGAGCGTGTTCTGACCTAAGATGCACTCAGAGAAATAGCTATAGAGGTGGCCTCGCACTTATCGAACTTATTATTTTTCGTGTTCTTCTTCTTCTTCTTAGTCTTCTGGTTACTAGATGTGGAACTTTTACCAGGCGAAGGAGGAGATGAAGGTGAAGAAACAGGGGAGGAAGGCATAGGCTCAACCTTGGAATCAACGTGTTGTGGTTCAGATGAAGGAGATGATCTAATAGGATTCATGATGCTTGGGACCACCGAAGTTGAAAAAAACCACATGGGCAAACCGATGGTTAACCCAGGAAAAGACAATGTTGCCATATACGAAGCACCAACATTTCCAAAAGAAGGAAATGGACCAGGGTCCCCATCTGGGGGAAGACCTTGGTCAGTAGACTCGGGGAAAGTTGCCATTGGGAACGAACCTGAAAAACACTCTTTTTACAACCAAGAAATTGAACTATTACTAGGAATATGTCATGGGCAGTAAATTTTATGACATAGGAACAAAACTTGACCTTTTCATGTTTCAAGAGTTGAGAAAAGGACGAAAAGGTGACTCTATCTCTTTTGAGGTTTAACGAGCCTGAAAGGACAAGTGCTTAGATGGATCTTTTCTTTTAAGGAGTTTGAAAAGGAATGAAAGTGACTACTCTGGAGAAATAGGCAAAAGGTTTACCAAACAACCCGTAAAACTGCATACACACCTTGGTAATCAGATGAAAACCAAGGACTTTCCATACGGCAGTCACTCTTCCTGAATGCTGTGTTTGGTGCATTACGGTTTGCAAGGTGGTAGAAATGGCTTCCTAAGGATATAGGATGATAACCTAGTGGGGTCTCCCAACATATACTCGATGGTACTAGGAGCGCAAGTCCGTACTAGCAGTTATTGAGTTACGGAATGAGGAATCACCCAACCTTAAGTGAAAGCAATAGTGACTAGGTTTAGCGACGCCGAAGCACGTCTCTAGCCTAGACCTCTAAATAATGTGTGTTATGTTCCAATGCGTTGTTAGGTTCATTCAATTCATTTTAGAGTTGATATTGAATTATGTTTCAATTTCCAGGCTTTACCATATGTATATCAAAACCTAGGATGCAGCTAGAATGAGTAAAGAATCTTTCACTTCGGTGAAGTCCTACTTACAGAGGGGTAGAGAGATTATTCCCAAACCAAGACAAAACCAAGATAAACAAATGCAGTCACTCAAGAGACACAATGTATAAACACATCAATCCCTACAGTGCATTTCTACTACTAATGAGAGATTTAAAGTTTGCCTTCTAATTTTTCAAACATGAAAACTTGGAATGAAAAATGTACTTTCACTTTCGCATACTAATGAATGTAATCTTTTGATTTTGATAGCTTTGAATTCTAAAGAAACAAACAAGAAAGTGTGAAAAACTGCTTGATCCAAACAATTGTAATATATGTCTGGTAGTGAAAAAATCGAAACAATATGAAAGTTGGTCCAATAAATAACACTCAACACCAATCAACAAGAGACAAGCAATATAAAAAGCCTCAAGCAAACCAACAGGAGGCTTGTGGATGAATCTATTAGACAGGCAAGTAACCAAGCCAAATAATTCAAAACTTGAAAAACTAGGTCACAAAGCCAAAAAAATACAAGATTCACTTCAACAAAGCCGAAAAGTAAGCACCTTAACTAAAAGAAATTAAAAAAAACTAATAGATAAGAGAAAGACAACAAGGGGTTAACTAGACTGATGAATTTAGGAGGCAGAATTGAAATAAACAATTCTATAGGAATCATCGTGAACATAACACCAACAACTAGTGCCGACCAGTCACTAGCTATAGCAACAGAGCGACGTCATCGCAAAAGTACACGTCTTTCACACGACGGGCCGATTTCAGGAATCGTTGCGACTGTGTGAAAGGATTCAGCAACGGACAAACTTCCAAAACAGAGACAACACAACGTCAGTTCAACTGTTTAGCTTTTTCCAGCGATGGACTCAAAAAATATGAAAAGTAAATGAAAACTCACAAACAAAGACCAGTCTATCCTTACAGGCAATAAAGGGATTTCCCAGATTGACCCAAGTAACCCAAAAAACTGATGGTTTAACCCCAAAATTCAAAGACACTGACTCAAAATCAAGCAAAAGCAAACAAGAGAGAAACAAAGGACAAACATCCTAGTATGATCACCAACTTGTGATATAGGAAAGTGTTCCCTCTGCGGAGAAAGGCAACCCCTTTAGCCCTAGAGTGGGTCTAGTCATAGCAAAGACAAATCAACAATTGATTTCCTTAAATAGTCATTGTTGGAGGCCTACCTCAAACCAGTGGTCGATGAAGTTTCATTGCACTGATCTAGCTTATGTTTCCTTCTTCTTAATGAGCAATTAACCTGAAACAACACAAAGAAAAACAAAAAAGCACGTAATTGGGAAACAACAATGATCTATTTACTCACAAAGTCAATAAATCATGAACTATGAAGTAAATTAAATACAAGGCATAGGAAAACATCATTGATTGTATTAATAATGAATCAAGAGCAAGCTTACAACCAATTCTTGACGTCACAAGCTTTCTCAAAGGGTCTAGCCATTATGTGTCTCAAGCATTCGCTCTTCAAGGATGAATCTCCCAACATACAATGTCTCTCTCTCACTTATAAGCTTTAACACAAAGTTAAGGACACTCCACAACCTTCCATAAGCTATCTACAATCCCACACTTATCACACCCACACCAGCTATCTATCAAACTTGAAAGCACTAGCACCACTTCCCAACCAAAGGAACTAGCAAAAAAACTAAGGAACTAGCAGATCATAGCAATGGTGAGTGATTTTATAGGAAGAGGAGCCTCCATGAATTGAGGGAGAGGGAGCTTATTCTCAAGGGAGGTTGCACAAGAGGCGAAACCACGATCCCAGAGGAGGAAAGGCGACCTAAACTGACCCAACAACCAGCTCTAGAAACATCTAGAAGGCCGACTATTTGGACTAATTTGCCAAATTTGGATCGTCGCAGGTCATGAACTAGGGACTACCGACGACGTCGCAATGATACAGTGCATGACATATAATCGTCATGGATTTTAATGGTTTACCAGCGACGATGCAGAAACTTAGTCAAAATTGGTCAATCTTCATCATTAGAGAGCATTTGCTTAATCTTCTTACATCAGTGGGAAGATATAAACATGTTTATTTGACACATGACACAACAGAGGGACTGAGATGAGGACAATGAAAAATTATTGTGTAACACCCGGCAAATGATTGATTAATAGTGGCTCAAACTCCTCCCATGTATTCTTTAGATAGTGCAGAAATACAAACTCCTTGTTTGTGATTAAATGGTACTGTTGTAACGCACTCCCAGATCTCCTAAAATGTTGTTGGAACTGCCTCCCTAGGGTAGGCATGAAAGGTCCCTCGAAGGTAAGGTTGAATCTCCCACTTGAAATATTTGTGGCTAAACAACCAGTTGACTTGGCTAAACAACAGAGCGAAGAGTCAAGTAATTTCAATTTGCAAGGTGAATGGATGAATCCAAATGAGAGCTTCCTCCTCCTTTTATCTTCATGGGCCTTCCTTTCCTCATGTGGGCCCCTCCATCCAACACTTCGAATTCCCTCCAAGCCATTCAAATGGCCTATTTCGAATTCACATGTGGGTGGCCCCCACATTCCACTATCAACCAAATAAAGTCGAATTTCCTGCTAAGTCACTAAGTCAAAAATGTTGGGTTCTTTTCCTTATCTAGAATTGTGCAAAATTGTGTAGCAACACCCAGTTACAAATGTACTTGAGAACAGATGTGACATTGACATATTGTTAATATAAATATTTAAAAAATAAGTGGCAAGTTAAGTATTATAGAAATATGTATCTTTGATCATAAGAATAGATTATTAGTATCCCAAAATTAATATCTAGAAAATGTCTCTTCAAAATTATTAAATAAGTTTGTTTATTTATTAGCATTGACTTGTTATCATTGATAAGTAAGATTTTCATATGATCTCATGATACTTGACATGGTAAGATTTAAAATGCATGTGAATTCATTTCAAGTTGTTGCATGTATCATTTTATCTACAATGTCTTACCTAAGCTACAAAGATGTGAATTAACTCCTACATCTCTACTAACCAATCTTATAGAAGGATATTTTTAGTAGGACTAGATACTTGTAGTTGGATGGGATTAAATTATCCTAATTATATACAAGTTTCCATGAACTAGTGGGTAATCCTATATGTCTTATTCAAACCAAGGATACATTTAAGCTTAATTAGCCAAATATTAGTAATGGCAACTTGACATTTGTCCAAAACCAGGTAAATTGTTTCCTCAAGTTCTCATCCATCATTTAAGACCGTCAAGGTCCAACTTTATGTGACTCTATGAAAGGATGAACATTACAGCGATGGCCTACTATCACTTACCTAATTGTTATAATTTTACAAGTAAAAAAATAGAACTTTGATTGAAGAAGTGAGTCCCTCGTCATAGGAAAACAATTGATAAATATAGACCTATGTTGTGCCCAACTATATTAAAGGCTAAATCTTATTGCATACACATTAACATAGGAATATGCAAGGTCTTATAGATTTGTTCCATTAATTCTATAGATACCAAGAACAAAAGTTCGTTAGTGAAATGAAAGCAAGGTTCCAAGCTATTGAAGAAGTCATCGAAGAAGTCAAAAGTTAATGAAGGCACCCAATACAATGAGACTTCCCCTCTAGCCTTCCTAAATCTTGAACGGTGATCCAAGTCTAGAGGACAGAAAGATGAAAATCATTTCCCATTTGTGGGCCATCTAGAATAACACTCTTTCAAGTAGATGGAAGCTTTGGAAGCTACCATGAAAAAAAAAAAACATCTAGTTGCATTCTTGTTCTTTCGTGGTATGATAAAAATAAGGTTCCAAGAAACCCAAAAAATCAAAAGGTAACAATGGCACTAATTCTAGTAATCCTCCCCCTTCTTCAAAAACTAAACAAATATTTGAGTCCAAAGGATAGAAATTTGCAACTTAATTGTTCCTTTTGGGCTAAGTATGGTCATCAGACTTACACTACTAGAGGAATATGGAAACTATGGAAGGTGACATAAAGATGCATAATATCTACTTGGATCCTCCTCCAATTCTAGTTGAGATGGGGTTCACCCTTGTCTTTCAAGCAATGATTCATTTATAAATTCTGAACTTTATTTGTATGCACGCACGTGCGCACGTACACACACATAACTCTCGATGTGTAGATTACTTGGCAAAGCATGTATGGTATGATTATGAGTTCCTTGGTTCAAACCCCAACTTACTTGTGTCCGCATTATATGTATGTATATATATATATATATATATATATATATATATATATATATGTATACATAACTCATTAATCTAACTCATCTATCACTTTGATCATATCAACCATTAAATTCTCCTATTATGTATGTAATGCTAGTTGAGAAGTATCATTGCCATCATTTCAAGAGAGTATTTATGACGTCAACTTCTAGAAAAATGTGATATTGCTTATTGTACTTATGAGAGTCCCAAATCCCCTAACCATATCCAAAGTAGTTAGATTGAGACATGGCTTGGATCCATCAAGCTCCTTGAGCCATAGTTTACTTAGAACACAGCCTTTGACTTGGTATCAATTTAATAAAATTAAACAATATGAAAAATATTGGAAATACAATTTAAAAAAGTATACTTATGCATACAAATGTAAATACCAACAAATAGACACAAAATATATAAGATTAATGATTGATATTGCATGTAATTTTTGGATGTTCTTAGTCATCTCTTACCTGATAAATAGGAGATAAATGGGATTACCCAAGAGGATAGTCACATGCAATATATCTAGATAACTTATATTAGCATCCTCAGGGGTTTAAGGTTGAATATAGCCTTTTATGTCGAGAATTTAATGGAGCTCAAATACGACCTCTTGTTGTGACCCATTACACACTTCAACATTAGATGCATGGACTCGTGATCCCCTTAGGATAATTTTGAGAGGGTTGTCATCAAATATTGGTGGAAGTGGAGTAACATATACCATGATAGGATAGGATATGTTGGATCTACCATATATAGGAGATAGAGATATATGAACACTTAATTTCTAGATTTCCTTATTACTATGAGATGTGTGGTCATTTCCATTGCGTATTTAGGAAATTCCATACCTTTGTCTCCACCTTTCTCTAGTATCCATACCAATAATGTTTGGTCTTATACTTGGTAAAGGTCCTCGCGTTTAAATTTCACATTCTTCCATCAGCCCCCTTTCCCTCTCTTCAACAATACACTACTCATATGATCACAAATTTATTTGTAGTGCTTAGAGATAGGGTCACCAAGTGGTGGGTAAAGTGCACAACATTTTATCCTCCAGATGTGTTAGACCTAGTTATACCATATTTGACCACCTTTTGATTAGAACATGCAATTTAATTTCCAAATACATTTAACACATGATCACTAGTTCTACATTACTCAACAATAATCAACCACTTATCTCCCTTCATAAACTTGTGATCATATATATATATATATATATATATATATATATATATATATATATATATATAACACAAACATAAACATATAATACACAACCATGAGAAGATTTCATTTATGTCGAATACCTATGTGGCTTTGATATCACTTCACAACTAATTTTACTTCCTTTTCATCATATAAAAGTACGCCCATGACTTGGATAATGGTTAGATGTACACACTCATACACTCATACATAGAGAGATAAAATAGCCACTGGTAGCCCACTGCCCTTGTATTGAGTAACTTGAAATGTGAGAATCATAGTTGGTTAATGCTAAATATTGGTGTAATTAAGATTTTGTAGAAGGTGGAAAAATAAGCTACATAGAAACTAGTGAGTTTTCCTCTTATCTATTGTACTTATTGTTTTTGATAAATTAATTCATGGAATAGGAAAATTTGATCTTTTCCTTATCATTTGTTTATGGGTGAAGATATATCCCATTCAATACGTATCTTTGGATTATACAAAGGAGTAAAAATCCTTTCAATAGACCTCGAGAAGAAGCCCATCCCCCAGAAATGAAACTCATGCTAAATTATCATATGGGGTCTCGAGTTAATCACACTATACTAGAAAGAAACTTCCTTCTACCAGCTCCTGACTATGGTCTAGTCTTTTGAACAAACAAAAATATTTTGAACTAGATTCATCGCATCCAACTAGTTTTTTATATACAGTTTCCTTCCTTTAGACAAGTTTCTTTGCTTTGGTCTAAAATGGAAGGAAGGCTTCCCTTTAAAAGTAGGATCACCCTTCTCTTTTGTTTGATGATGATCCCTTGGAGCATTTAGGCTACATCCTTATACTAAACTCCTATTTATTTTTTTCAACATCGTGATAGTCATGATTTTCTAAAGTAGCACCAACTCTTACTTTTATAGGAGTAGCCCTTGCACTTCCACTTTATATTTCCACTTTTGTATTATGCGATACAATCGACTTAGTTCTGGTCATTTGTTTGACATTAAGTTCTAAGATACATAAAAAGCAAGAAGAACAATATGGTAATTATTAAATAGGGAAGTAGAGCTACTTATACTTAACACTTAGTATAAAGGAGAAAACTAAAAAAGGAAAAAAACCCGTTGAATCATGCTTAGTAAAGAAAATCTAGATGCAATTATATATGCTAATTAAAGCTAATGAGAGCATGGATCTTCAAAAATTAGGATGAAGGAATAATAGAGTGCCAATATGAATGGATCAATTCTATTAATGCAATAAATCCAAAAGAATACATCCAATCCATCATTATGGAACATTAATCATTAATGAATTTGAATAAATTTGACTTATGCTCCTCAACCAATTAGATCTCCTAAAGACGTAGCTCTTTGAGAATGCCTAGTATCTAGCAAATTCTTATACACCTTGGATTGCAACTCATAAAATCATTAACTAAGTAGCATGAAGAAGAAAAATGGAAGTGAGTATATAAGGGGAGCTTATGCACCAAAATCTCAAGGAAATAATTACCCATCCAAAGGATGTTTCTCAATCCACTTAGCTTCTCTTTGAACTCTTGTTCTAAAACTAGACTCAAGAACCCCAAAAAATATCCAAAATAAAGTATGACTCTATACTAATCTAGGGTGTTTCTTTCCCTCAAAACAATGTTGAAGATGCCAACATTATTCTACAAGTAGCAAGATTCCATGTTGAAATAAGAATTGATGCATGTGAAGAATAAAACAACAAGGATATGCCTTAAGTATGCTCTTTATGTGATAATAAAAGGAAGCAACCTTGAAATAAGTTCCTATCATGCGTGCTATTCAAATATTTCAAATTAATCGTTGGAATTGCTTTCAAATAAACCATTTTAGATTTTATTTTTATCGATAAAGAGGGATGTGCTACCAAAGGTTAAAGATTCACTCGTACTCTCTACACCCTATGGATGATGAGGTGCCTAACAAAAAATTTTGTCGCATCTCAATTTTAGAAAAGTCCATGAAACATTTCACATTTCTGCAAGGTTTATTCACAAAAATATGGACTTGTGGGTGTTCCCTTATAAATGGGAGATATCTAGATGCCTCCTTTGAAAAAGGAAGGACATTTGAATGCTCCCACCAAAGTGTGTGTGTATGATATATATATATAATATATATATATATATATATATATATATTAATATAAACTATATATAACCTAATTCGCCTAACCTAACTTAACCTAATGCCTTTACCTATACTAAATTTCCATCTTCATTTGACATTTTGATGTACACTTAACATATGGAATTCCCTTTCAATTGTCAGTTTCTATTTGTGAATAGTGTCAAGCTACCAAGTAAGAGGAAGAAGGTTTTGTTTATGGTTAAGCCACTAAGGAGGAGGCACTAGAAGCTACAACAAATATTCCATGATTAAGCTAGTAGCTATAATCAATATTCCATGATTAGTCTACTATATCTACAACCAAGCCACTAAAGATTCATCATTTTGATTTTGGATTTTGTTGGGACAACCTAGTTTTAACTAGTAACAACCCACATTTAAGATATTTCACAAAAATGTTCATTGTTAAAGTGTTTAATGGCCAAGGTGAAGCCTATAGTTTAGTGTTTAACAACCAATAAGATATTTATAGTCATTTGCAAAAATTAACTATGATTGAATTAGAACTCTAACAACATGACTTACTATGTCAAATTAAGTTGAAATGACCATCATATAGAGTTATTTAAGTATGCATGATCACATCCTCAAAGTGGGTGCCAATCAATCATGTAAAATCAAATTGAACGAGGTCAAAATGAACCCCAACTAGAGTGCCCAAGCTAGCCAAGATCAAAACCAAAATATAAATGAATAAGGTCTCAATGTTTGGTGCCTTATTTAGCATGAAATAGAAGCTATCTGATGTTTACAAAGTAAACACAAAAATTGAAATGGGACACTCCTTTTCTACAGGAAATAGACCTCAAAACAAGTCAATACAAACACTTCAATATCTTTTTCTAATTTAATTAGATGTTACTTATATGGTGGGAGAATAATAATATACACCACATATACCATAAAATTAGGTTTCCATCTAGCCTTAGGTCACATAAAACACATCACTCTAAAAACACCCTCCCTAAAAATAGAAAAGAGTTCTTGAAATAGAAAAGCCATCTTAATTCACTAGAAGTAGGAGGACCTACACGTATACACTTGCTATTGTTGAAGATAATTAATATGAAATTAGTGATAAATTGTTCCATTCCACTAATTCGAATTCTTATAACCGGTTTCTCAATTAATTAGAAATCAAAATTTAAATATTGAAATTTTATACAAGAACTGGAATAACAAAAGTAATACTTAGCAAATTGATAACATAGTTCATTCATGTGGGCTATGATCCATGTACACTTCAATTGATGATCCAATCCACTAAAAAGGATTCAGGTACATCATTTCAATTTTTACACCAATTAATGGCTCTAATATACAAATACTAGCTCGAATGTTCTTTAGGAAGATAATAATGGTTTCTTCCTGCAATTAATGAACTCATGCTTTCCTTATACTCCCAATAAAAAGGCCTATGCTTTGTTGGGTATCTTATTCTTTGTCGGTGATAACTCCCATCTTTGTGGTTCATCCTTCAACAACTCTTTAGAATATTCTAAATCAACAACACATGCAATAGGATGGTGTTTATGACCTCCAGCCACCAAAATATTTTGTTGTAGGATAAAATTAATTTATTTTCCCATTCAACTAGCTAGAAGCCGATTCCTAATTCATTAATCTCTTATAATTGGTTGCATCCTTCTAGGTCTCATTTATTGATATATTTAGGTATCTAAAATCCAAGAAATGCATATGTGCCTGCTAAAATATTTTATGCTTCCCTTTGTATGCCCGATTTCATAGTTTTGGTATTTAAAATTGCTTGCCCATCCAACCAAAATTGCAACTTACACTGCATAATATGGATTCATGAACCCAATCCCAACATGAATTGAATGGAACGATGAAATTTGGATGAAAAGTTAAGGTAAGTGGGCATATTATGTCAACAAATAGGGTGTGAATTATGTTGAGCCAACCATAGAATAATGTAATCAATGTGGTAGATGTTCTCACATGACATCTCTTTGGAAGAAGAAGTGAAAAATCTATTTTAAAATCAATCTCGGTGTTGATTTTTTTGCAAATATTAAGGCCTTTGGAACAGTGGGGATCCTCCTCAATTAATAACAATGCCCCAAAATAAAACTTGCTAAAAATAGTAATTACCTCCCTAAAGATAAAAATTGATGGAGCAAAGATCATGTTCCTAGAGATATGTTTACATGACAACCTACTAAAATGAGACATTCCTATAAATAAAAATGTCAAAAAATAGAAAAACATACAAGAGTTTTTTCATGCAACCCAAATGTTTAGTGAAAACCTTACATGCAACTTAAGAAAAATAGAAAGTGTCGACACTTGCATGGAGGGAGTGCATGTTGTTTTCTAAAAATGAGATTGTGCCCAAATCACAATGCCTGTAGCTTGAATGGTTTTAAGGTACTCCTAATTTCTAAAATATTATCTCACCTTACATGAGCTCGATTAGACTTCCCTAAAGAAGAACTGCTACTTTGAAGATGATGGTATAATTTATATTGAACCAATTAAAAACATAGTGATCATATCTAGAATCTTTGTACTTAGATATCACCATTCCCACTTTTCAATATGGTTGGTATTAGGCTTTCACCAAGGTGAGAGATTGAATCTACGACACTTGAATTTTCATAGACTGAACAAACCATGTGCTACCAAGGTCAATGATCACTTATAGCTTCTTATGCAAAGTAGAGGTATATCTTATTTGACTATCAAGGAGGTTTAAAAACTAGCATTAGATGATATGTGTTGTTGCAAATGTATTTTCCAAGCTTATATGTTTCTTGTTATTTTTGTTTTGTTTTAACGTTAAGCATTTTAAATTGATTTACTTTTTTTTTACTAATTTATTTTTCTTTGAGGCTTTACATAGTGTGAATGATAGAATGCCTAACATAGATCTAAAAAGTATCCCCTTTTTTGAGGTTGCAAACATGCTTTTCAAAATATTTATGAGCCACATGAAGTATTTCCCCTAGGGTTGTACACCTTGCTTTGACATAATGCATAAACCACGTGAAGTGTAACTTTTGAGGTTATGGGTTTCAACTTCTTATAAATTGCATGAGACATAAAGTATTCTTTTCTTGTACTATACAACAATGCATTATGACATATTTCTCTTTACATTTTATAATGATGTGCTAAAAATTGTTTAAGCCTCTCATAACATGTTTATTCTTAAGATTGCTCAACAATGTTTTTGATAAAATGGCTAATCCAAAATACACATCATGTATCTCCACCTTCCCTCAAGGAGCATAATGGTTAACAACATCTCCAACCAACCTCAACTATTGTCTCTTTCAAAGTGTCTAGTCTACATGAATCTCCAACCAACCTAAAGTGTTGTCTATTTCGAAGTGTCTAACCCACATGAAATGTTTAAGGCAACTAACAATGCACATGACATGTTTAATCCATCACCTAACCCACATGAAGTGTTTCAAGTACTCAATAATGCACATGGCATTGTCTAATCCATCACCTTAGGTTATTGCATTGAAAGATGGTTTTTACAATCTAGTATGAGGGAGAGTGTAATTCCTTTTGTGCTCAACATGAAGTTGGCATATAACATTTGTAAAATATATTAATAACAAAAAAATATTTCAATGTCCACCATAAATAAAGTATTTTAATGTCCACCTCAAGTAAAATAATTTATATCAACTTTATATTAAAAGAAATTTATATCAACTTTATATAGAAAAGGAGAGAGACAAAGAGATACATAAAGTATTTGAAAATAAACAAGATTCTTAGTATGAAGATAGGTGCTTTCTACTTCCCCGTATAAAGGGATGTGTAATTCCTTTAATGTTTAATATGGAGTTAACATTATTTAAAAAATATTTATGAAACAAATATTGCAATATGGGTCATGAATATAATATTCACTTTAAGTAAAAATTTCAATATCAACTTTACATGTGTGTATTTAAAAGTATAAATTTCTCATTGTTAAACATTAAGTAGTATTATTCAAAATGAGAGAAGTGGTAATTCTTCTATGGTCAACAAGGAAGGCAGTGTGACAATAAGAGATATACTATTATATGATATTAATATATATTTAATATATATAATATATAATATTATATATTATATATATATTATTTATATATATAGATTATATATATTATTTTTGTTATTTTTTTTTAAGGTCCACCATAAATAAAATATGTGGATTTCACTTCAGTAAAATTGATATTATAACTTATAGATAGATAATAATATTGAATAAAAATTATTAATCAATGTTTTCTACTTTCCACTTTGAAGGGATGTATAATCCCTTTAATGCTAATTGGTGCATTTAAAAAAATTAATATATGAAAAATAATGGTTTTCTACTTCCACTTTGAAGGATATGTATAATCCCTTTAATGCTTAATTGTTGCATTTAAAAAAATATGATAACGAAAAAATAATAGTGTAGACTCGGAAGAGAATTTACCACAAGAGTTATGTTATGTTTGACTATGATATAGTAAGAGGATAAATATTATATTAAGATATAATATATATATTATTATTATTATTATTATATTTATATTATTAATAATATTAGATAAAGAATGCATTTATCATTCTTCTTTAGGGTTTTTTTATCTTAGCTCTTTGTGTTTTACATTTAGGTTTTAGTTTCAACGCTTTCTCCTCATTTCATTTCATTTTGCTGCATCTTATATATTTATATGGTTCTTTTACACTCTTTCCCTCAAGCTTTTGTGTCTTGATGATGGATCCTCTTCGGGATCCAAAACATAGACAATCAAACATAACTAATGTGGTAATTCCATGCTTCCAACCAACAAAAAGATATTTCAATGTCGGTGTAAATAATATTTCAATATCATCTTGTGACCAATGCACACATAAGTGGATTAAAGCTTACCCTCATGGGGTTCAACATTTAAGCCTAAAGGGGTTGAATATGATGGTGGAAATTGATGAGTTTTTCACCCTTGGGCAAGGGTCAATTCCCATGAGGGCATAGCCTAAAGCCTTGGGATCACCTTGAGGTAACGATGGAATATGTGGTTGCACATAGAGAAATTATATTGAATGGTCTTGTGACCCATGAAAACATAAATGGATCAAAGGTCACTCCCATATCCTTCAATTTTCTTAAAGAATAAACTTTATAGCCTATTTTGATGGAGCTTAGGACACAATTATGGGTTCAGGTTTTTTTGTAGTTCCTTTGAGGATCCCATTTTTCTCATGGTTTCATGCAAACTCTAGACAATGTACTAATAATTTCATCGAGTTCAAGACTCTTTTTCTTTTTTAAGAGTGGCTCTTCTAAAAAATATAACATGTCTTGGGGATTTGATGTTCATTGTCATTTGGATGAATGGGCTAGTTTGTGTGGTAAATAACTCCATTCATGCTCTTGCGAAGGAAATGAAAGGGTGGGAGTCTTTTTCAGGAACTCTAATGCATTCATGCATATCAAAAGCATAATGTGGAAGCCGACATGCTTTCTAAAGCGACTTGTTATTAGAAGATTGATCCTTTATTTTGCCAAATAATTGAAAACAATGTTATAAAGAATAGATATCCTAGTTTATTAATTTCCTTGTAATAATTAATATTTTTGAACTTTGGTCAGTAATAATAATATTTTGGTTCTTAAAAAATTTATTTAAAAAAACAACCTCAATGAATTTAAATCCCTCTCAACTAATAATAAACTTTAAAATTAAAATAAACATATAGTTAAAAAAACTTTAAATAATATATTTTTTCACAAATCTTTAATATAAATCTCCGAATAAAATTAAAAAATAATATATTTCATAACAAATAATAAAATCACCTAGTAAATATACCACCAAAAATTTATAATATACTTTTTTTCTCTTTTCATCTAATACTAAAGTCTTTATCATTCAACAAATAAACTAAAAATAACACACTATTAAAAATTAATATTACAATTACCATACCATACTATACCATTTGATTTTACTCATGAAATTTAGCAAAATGTATATCGGTAAAACATTACTTTTGTTAACATATATCAAATACCTTAATATCGAGCATTAAATGTTAGGTGAATGTCGTTATTCACTATTAATAATCTTGATATCATTTGTTAAGGTATGTTAAATACCTTAATATCGAGCATTAAATGTTGAGTGAATGTGGTTATTCACTAATCATAATCTTGATATCAAGCATTAGATGAATGTTAATATTTACCATTAATAATTTGATGGTGCATATCTACCATTAAGCAACTTTTAATCTGGTTAATGGTGACAATTAGTTTCTGATGCACTGGCATATTTACCATTAAGCAACATTTAGTTTTGTTAATGTTGTGGTGATAATTAGTTTTTGATGTATATAAATTTGGAGTCGTTTATGGAGATGGAGGAATTGATTCAATGGTTAGAAGTGGTTAAAATGTGGCAAAAAAATTCAAAAAATTTTGTAGTAGCAGTCTTTGAATCATGTTTTTGATGGTGGAAATGGATTCAGCACCATCAAAGACCTTTGTGGCACCCAAAATATGAATTTTGACAACTATAACTTGGATTTAGAAAATTCCTGCCAGATTTTATTAAAATATGGCCAGAATTTCCATGATTTTCAAGGCAAAAAAGCAGTATGGTTAGCTTTCTCCTATAAATTCTGTAGTTATACAAAGTAGTTTAATTAGGCTACAATTTGCTCAAAAAAATAGTGGAAATTTTCACAAGATTTTGATTGAAATCTAGCGGAAGTTTTGGAAATCTAGGTTACAATTATCAAATTCCAAAATTTTAATTGTTCCAAAGATTTTTTTATAGCACTAATCTATTTCCATCATAAAAAAGATTTAAACATTTTTATAGTTACTTTAGGTAAAGCCTGGCATGGTCCTACTGCTGAACCGAGATAACTCAGTACTAATTTATTCTCTGCTGGCGAGTCTCGAGTTTGAGTAAAACTCTTACAGTCTATACTTGTCAAGTCATTTGTGGAGCTGATTTTTCAAAATCTGTGTATATAAATGGCAAATTATATATGAGTAATATAATCTAATTATAGAAATAATAATTCTAAATTATTACAAATATAAATTTGTTATAATATAAATGGCAATTTGTGTATCTTTAAGTATATAGTTTTCTTTAATATTATATTTGTAATAATATAAATGGCAAATTGCATATTTTAATTATAATATTTTTAATATATTAGTTATAATGGTAATAATTTATGAAATTAAATTTAAATTAAGTAAAGTTTTATTTTTCATTAACAATGTTTATTATATTAAAACAAACAAAGAAAATATAGATAGTATATAAATATTTCAAAAAAGTATGTAATAAATATGAGAGAGAAGAATTGATAATTAGGTTGGTTTCATTATGATATAGGGTTGATTCCAACAGATACCACTATAGTCTTTAGGTATCCATGTATATCACTTCCACGAACATACATAATTCGGGGTTTTAACTTATGGCCTTTGCACAAGGAGTGTGTTAACAGAACATCCTGTCACCAATTAATCTATACTCTAAAAACTAATATATAGCAAATATAAAAATAAAAGTCCATATTGATAAAACATAATGTTAACATCCAAATATTTCCAAAAATACATATAACAAATATGAAATAAAAATCCTAATAGAATGTAATATAACAACCCCAAAGTTTTCATCTTTTTCTAACTTGCCAAATAAAAAAATCCTTGATCTGAGAGCGATGCTTCACTTGAACTTTTTAATTTTGTAATAAATAAATAAATATATATATATATATATACTATAATATAATATATATATAAATATATATAATATAGTTTTTCTTCAACTAATTTCCAATAAAAATACTATATTACAATATTCATCTTTCATTTGAAAAATAACATTAACATACAAGGAAAAAGTATAAAAGATCAAAGATCCCTCAAGTGGAATGTAATTTTGTAAGTCTTTTAACTTTGTTAAATAATGTTTTTTTCTCTTTTCTTTTGTAATGTGCTATTATAGATCCATCTTAATTTTGGACATTCCCTTTGAATGTAGTTTTTATTCATAAAATGTTATTTTAACCCCTCATGTTAACCATGTAGATTAGACCAACCTTTTAATTAATTATTTCACTTTAAGACTTTTTTATGTGAAGGTTCATCTATCTTCGAGTATGCCCCCTTCTAATAATGGTCTAAATACCTGCAAACAAACCCTTTGGTGTTGGGTGTTCCTCTTATTATGTAATTTTGAACCTTTCACTTAGCTTTTGTCAACCCTCACAACCCTCAATGAGCATTGGACATCTTTCTCTATCTAAGATATCCCTTAAGCAAAGGATTTGTTTTTCAACAAACATGCATAAAAACAACCTTGGACACTACCCGTGTGTAGCTCTCCTCATGTATTGTCAAAATGCTAACATGATTGATAATGGAAGACAGAGTAAGCCCAACTTCCACTTATGTCATGAGTGAGAATAGTTTAACCCTATGCAATTGTAATATTATTCTTAAGATGCTCTAGCTACCCTTGTGCTACAAGGAAGGGATTTTGATGAACCCCTACATTAAAAATTGATGAGGTTTATCATTAGGTATATTATATGGGTCAAAATGCCATCCTCCAACTTATTAAATTATCTATTTCACACATTTATCTACAAATTTCGTTATATTATGCTTAGTGTGAGAGTAAAAGATGTGTTGCTATGTCTTGTGGCCTAATGTGTGTTAAAATGCAGGAATTGGAGCAATTTTGAGTTCATTTGAGTGCAGGAACTCGGAGTAGACAAGAAAGAGAGATTCTAGGAGGTGGTCCACGTCCTCAACTCCTCCAATCAGTTAAAGATCCCCCACTCTATCTCATCAACTCGGTGTCATTGATAGCCAAGCAAGTTGAGTTCACTGACAGACAAGCTAGTGCAAGTCAAAGCAGAGTTAGATTCACCTATTCTCGAGTTAGGGAGTAAAATAACCCTATTTTCTAGGGAGTTGTTGGTAGCTCCACTTTTGTATATATAAACAAGCTGAGGGACTCATTAGGATTCAAAGTTTTATTGTAGCTAAGAGGACATTAAGCTAAAGCACATTTCACTGTTATTTTGATGATGTATTTGACACTTTTTGAATGATAATGAGAAGTTTTGTTTTGATTGAGCACTGAGTTGACTAAGAGGGATGAAGCTCTTGGGTTAGGTCCCAACCCTAGTAGAAAAAGTTCCTCTCTTGTATCTATATTCTTAGTTTAGAATGTTGAGTAATTACTAAAGTTTATTAATGTTTCTTTTAGCTTAGAAGATTGATTAAGTTGCTTCTCATGGATGTTTCCTTTAGCTTAGAGGGTAAATTAGTTGTTGCAGTTCAGTAGAGTAAAGTCCATCAAAAAGCCTATGATAGTGACCCCTATCTCATCTCCCTCATGAGATCATGATTAGAGGACACCACTATCACAGCCCAAAAACAAAGTGTGATTTCCTATTCATTGCATAGGTCAAGTTTTTAGCATTAGTTAGATAGTTTTTTATGATTTATTGGAAAGATTTACATTTGTTATTTTTCTTCTCATGATTGTTGTAGCTTAGGAGGTAGTTCATTTCATAGATCAAGTTCTTAGCATTAGTTAGATAAGCTTTTACAAATTCAACTCATATTTTCCACAATGATTTGTAATAATTTGCAAATGAAAAGAGAAATATGTGCATGTGTCATTGCAGGGTTATTGGATCTGTAGGCAAGGAACCCTTCCACCAGCTCCATTTAGGTCTTATCCATCTTCTTTTGACGCATGCCAACCCATGTTCTATATCTTTGTTTTTCAGTCACCGTGAGCAACCATCTTAGCCCAAATCAAACCTTCTTGAAGTATTGGGCTTGGCTAAGGGTGTTGGTCACCTTCCCCACATTTCCCGTAACCTTCATAGAACCTTCAAACACTTCATCTCACCATTCTTACCCTCTCAGCCAACTTCTTGTAGCATTTCAGAACATCTTGTAGCAGTACAAGAATCTTGTAACAACATCTTGTAGCGCACTTATAATAATCTGTATTGACCCTGTTTTGACCTACAATGATAGCCTAGCTTAGTTTAGGAGTAGTTTGACTCCTCAGCTTGGATTCCATGACCAGAAGTGCCACCTAGACCAATGCCTTCACTCTTTATCCTTTCCTCCAAAATCAGATAGCATTAGTTTTTTCATTTTTGAATTTAGCAATTAGAACTTTATTTACTCTACAAGTGTGAATTAGATAGTCAATGCATGCATTCTTGAATTATGAAATGATAGAATAGTCTTTTGTTTTCAAGCAACCCTAATAGCTAGATGATGAAGTGCAAGTTAACATAGTTTCCTTTCTGCAAATTAGCATAAGATTTGTGTCCTTTCATAGCATTTACAAGTTGACAACTTTCATTTTCTAAGTTGAAAAGCATTTACTTTCTTTACACTAGGACTAGCCTTTACATTTTACTTTCAGGTAGTTAGACTCCTTTCAGTTCATTAGAGGAATGGTCTGGAACCCTAATGATCAAGTGACCTAGTTGAGGGTGGCATGAGTAGGATGATGCATCTACTGTGTATATAACACTGTCACCTCTAAGTTTGTACAAAACCCCAGGTTGATAAAGTAAAGTTGGCAGCTTTTGGAGTTGCAACATTCTTGTTGCAATATTGAGACTCGTCACTTTTTGGGGTCGTTTCCAAGGAGGTGTCTAGGTAGATGTAATTTCAACTTTTCTTTCTGTTTTTCATTCAATAGATAGATGTTATTCTTGCTTTCTTCTATGTTTTGCATTTGGTTTTGAAAAAATCAAATAAAAATAAATTTTCTTTCATGCCTTGTAAAGGTAGAGACACTTTAGGGAAATTATTGCCAAATACCCCCACACCATCTAACAGTGAGTCTTCACTCTTCTTCGGTGACTGTTAACTTCCCTCTCTGACTGCAGAGGAGTTAGAGGACCCCTTAGGTGAACAACCTAAGATATTTGAAGAGCCTATTAGGGAAGAAGAAGAAGAAACCATTCCATATACCTACACCATGGTTGGAAATAGAAATGAGGGTGCTTTTCCCATTAGAGAGACAAATGGGGATGTTAGGATGAAAAATATAAGCCTTACTGCACTTCCTCACTTCCATGACTTCACCTCAGAGGACCCTGATACTTTTTTATTTGAGTTTGTTGTTGTTTGTAGAAATTATGATTATACATTTGATGAACAAAAGTTGAAGTTGTTCTCATCCACCCTTAAGGATGCAGCCTTGTATTGGTTCATGGGTCTACCTGGGGATAACATCACTACCTGGGCTCAAATGTAACAATCCTTTAACAACAAGTACAGGGACTATTGTAGGCCCAAAGACACTAAAGAGGAAATCTTTAGAATGACTCTTGGACTTGATGAATACCTGGAAGACTATGAGGAAAGGTTCCAGATCAATTGTAAAAGGACTAGATGCACCCTTGATCCTGAATCACTCAAGTTAGTCCTTCTTATAGGAATTATGGGAGGACATACTTGTTAGACGTATAAATCCCTCTTGCTGACAAGAGTGATCTCCCTAGATCCTAAAGGAAACTAGAAAGAAACAAACAATCAAGCTAATTCCTTCCCTGAATCTATCTTTTCGTAAATCATAAGCTACAAGGTGAGAAAAGGAAATTCATACCTTATTACGACATGCTTGATGAAGATCCCTCTTGTGCTTCAGTGCAGATCCTCCATGCTTGAATCCAGACCCACACACATGGAAACAACAAAGGATCGAAGGCATATGAAACATAAATGATTCAATAAATCAAACTAGTGATCAAGGAGACTAGTAACAAACATCATTCCAACAGACAAATATTAATAACATAGACCATCCATGAAATCTATCAATTAATCTATTAAACAATGAAATGAGAAGAAATGCTTCTTTGTATTAATTTCAAAAACATAAAGGAGCTACAAAACCTATGCCTTGATGTTGTGAAGCTCCTCCCATGGATCTTAATCCTCTTCGAGAATGATAAGCTCTCCAACCTGATTCCCTCAGCATAAACTTACTCTCCGCAACCTCTCTCAATTCCCCCACCTATGGCTTGATTAATAGGCCAAAAGGAAGTAGTTTGAGATCCTTAGTCCAAGGATGAGATCCACTAAAAGAGGGATGAGGGCTCCTTGAAGAATGATAATTATTTCCATAAAATATGAGGTTAGTCTCCAATAAACATGAGTTCAATACTTTCTGATGGGAATGATTTTCCCAATAATGCTTCTAGATCTCACTTTTTATTTTTACTTTTCATTGATTTACCTGCGCAGTTTACAGTGGAAAACATAGCGCAAATCTGCACAGTTTATAGTGGAATAAACTTCACATGTGTGGATTCTATTAAAAAAAACTACGTAGATGCTCAAAAATGGGTTTTTTGTACCACGAGATCCAGAAACTCCACTATATTCAAGGTATATAAGTTTTTGACTTGAAAGAGAGTGCTTCACGACACTTGGATGGATGGTGAGAGGTCAAATTTTGATTATTATTTGTCATGGTGACAAAATGAAGTGTAACAGATTGCCCCCTAAAGTGAAAATTCAAAAAAGTTTGAGGACTGAAGTACTTTATCATATCAAGGATTGGATCAGAGATCATGGTTGGAAACCTGCAACAATCAATCAAGAATTACAATGCAATGTAATAATCATCACTGAGGTAGGCATTCCCATACTCAGAACACAAAAGTCTTAAAGCATAGTATGGAAATACATCATGTCAAAGTAGATATAGGATGGACACAACCATCAAACATAAAACTCTCTATATAATCACAAATACAAAACTCCTCACAACCTGGATGAATGAAACTAGATCCAGGATCTTGATCTCCATCTCTCGACCTATAGTACGAATCTAACCATGTGAGTGAATGTCTCGAAGTTGAACATGGTAGAAACCACTTGATTACTAGTCAATGATGTGAACTATTAACAAGTATGAGAGAAACCACATATAATGACAATGGATCTCAAGGTGCTTGTTGCGGGATATTATCCCCTAAGGCTCTTGGGTGGAACCCTAGTAGACTGAAAGTTTTCTAAATCAAGAAACATACACACACACAGCCATTATGCTAGAAAAATCTATCTCTAAGGTGAGAAGGACATACCTGAGGTCCTACGTTTGGGTAGTTACTCAAGGGTGCAAACCCTTCTTCACGT
>APFE031541623.1:34400-86112 GCA_000404065.3 Pinus taeda | reverse complement strand
CCTGATACCACTGATCCGGATTTAAACAAGAACGCAACAAATTACAGAGATAACCATATACACAAATATGCAGCGGAAATAATACTTCATTTCATTAATGGAAAATACTGAAATATGCTTACAATCAGAAATGGAAATAAACTAGCTAGGGCGATGGTAGCTTACTCTGAGAAGAGATGTGTTGGCTACATGCCTCTGAACTGTTCCAAACTTGTGTACAATGAGGCTTGAAGGCCTATTTATTGTTGAGAAATAATGGAAAACCCTTCACATTCCAAAACCTACCCCTAGAAAATGAAACGCCAAATTGTGGGCCCCGTTTTGGGTAAATTGGTACATCAATTTCCCGGGGTCGTAACTTTGGCATACGATCTCCGTTTGACGCGTACAATAGCTCACTAGAAAGATCTATTCGAGCACTATCATTGTTGGAACGAGCAACATCGGTCCATTTTATGGACCCATGTTGCCCCGGATTCCCCAAAAAACGTCGTTTAGGGCCTCAAAACGGCTCCGGAAGTTCAGGACCCGAAAAACTGCTAAAAATAGTAAGTTGTGCTACAATTAAGGAAACTGAAAATGCTGAAACAGACAATTGTGGGGGTCCAAATGGGATAGGTGGGTGGCCACCAACATCAACCTGGATCATTCCTCCCCCCTTAGGAAGCGATGGTCCCCATTGCGTTGAGTTCCTCCCTGAGATGAGGAAGCTTCTGCTGAGCTGGGTCTCTGGTGAGTTGTTCTACAATCTTTGACGTGTCCAGAAATGGTGGGAAGCATAGTCGACGACAGTCCACATTGAACACTTGGTGCAAGTAAAAGAATGGAGGAATGTTGTGCTTCAAAGCATTGTTTCCCGTAGCCTTGGTACTAGTGTAAGGACCATGTCGGAGTGGTTTGAGTTTTTGTTGGGTTCTGGTAAGGCGTTCTCTCTGCAGATGTAAAAAAACTTTGTCGCCCACCTGAAACTTGTGTGGTGCCCCTGTGGGTGAGGAGAAGTTGTTCCTGTGTTCTGTCATGACCATATCCCTTTGCTGTTGTTGCTGCATGGAGGAACCCTTTGTGGGGGTCATGGATGTAGCAACGATCTTCCCCTTACTTTTGGAGCGAACCAGACAAAAAATGAATTTCCTAGTCTGGGAGATGAGCTTGCTACCTTTCTTGGCAGTGATTAAAGAGGTGGCGGTAGGTGGGGCTATCTCCGGTATCCTGTATAATGAATTACACAAAGAAATAATGACAGCACAAGGCCTTGACTCATACACAGCATGTCACCTCCACAAGTATGGCTGGCCTAATAATACATCACAAACATCCAGAGGTGTAATATCACATAATACCTCATTTGTGAAAGGCTTGATGTTGTAGGGAAGGCGACACTGCTGGTGAACTTTGAGACCTCGTCCTTCATGAAGCCACCTAATACTGTATGGTTGCGGGTGTGGTGTAGTTGCTAGGCCCAACCGTTTCACGAACTCTGCTGAAATAAGGTTCTTTTGGCTACCACTGTCAACAATGAATTGCAGCGGTGAACCCTTCACCCACATCTGTGAGTGGAAAAGACGTTCCCCCTCCTCTGGATCTTCAGGCTCATTCTTCTGGATCTTGGTGGTGGCAATAGTGACACTGGGCTCCGCATCAATGATCTGCTTGCCTTTGCCATTCCCCTTGTCAAGTTCTAGCTCAGAGTTGGAACATGCATCTGATTCTAAAGCCTTCAACTCGGCCACTAGTGACTGCTTGGTCCGACACTCACTTGTGTTATGAGTGGGACTCTTGTGGAACTCACACCACTTTCCTGTGTCCTTCTTTGGCTTCGTGGTGTTGTTCTTTTCTTGCGGCTTTGACGGGTTGTCATGGGTCACCCCACCTTGGCTTTGTCCTTTGGGCTTCAAATTCGTAGATCCAAAGTCTCGCTTCCTATGTTTGAACTTTTGCTCGATTTTGATAGCGTATTGGTACACCATGTCGAACGAGAAGATGTTCAAGAACTCCATCTCTTCCTGGATGTATCTGTGTAGGCAGTCACGGTATTTGAGTACCAAATGCAACTCAGAGTCCTTGATACCCAACTATGTGCAAAGGGTATGAAAATGTTTGTGAATTTTGGCACATCCTGGTCCCGTTCCTGTGGAAGTGTGGTCCACTTTATGTATTTGTCCTCATAGCTTTTGACAAGGTAGTACTGCTCCTTGATAGCATCCCGAAATGAATCCCAGGTGGGTGCGGCTGAAAATAGTGAGCCCGTATTTTCATTCTTCTGCTCGCAGTAGGTTTCCCACCAGTCCTTGACGTGGGGGGTTGCTTTGAGAAGAGAGAAAACAATCTTTTCCTTATTCAAAAATTCATGAACAGAAAAATACCCATCTAGTAGATTTAACCATTTATCTATGACATCTACGTCTATTTGACCCTCGAAGATGGGGATTTCAAAATTAACTTGTACCTTAAACAGTGTGGCATTTTCAGAGTAATTGTTGGAAGCCCTTAAACAGTGTGGCATTTTCAGAGTAGCTATTGGAAGCCGATGTGTCGCCTCTAGGTAGCCGCTGAAGGATCTACGCAAAGTTATCCATCATCGCATTCCTTTGTCGCTCGATGGCTTTTTCGAGCAAGATTTTGATAGGATCTCCTACCCCCTCATCTTTCTTCTCATCCGCCATGGGAGGCCGTCGGGATTTGCGAGGCTGGTCTTGCAAAGGTTCAACCAGTTCAAGCCCTAACTTCTTATATCTGGACCTCGTTGGGGACATGCCAAGAAAAACAGAGAAAAAGCAAACCGCTCTGACACCACCGATCCATATTTAAACAGGAACACAACAAATTACAGATATAACCATAAACACAGAGACGCAGCGGAAATAATACTTCATTTCATTAATGTAAAATACTGAAATATGCTTACAAACAGAGTTGGAAATAAACCAGCTAGGGCGATGGTAGCTTATCTTTGAGAAAAGAAGTAGCGGCTACATGCCTCTCAATTGTGTTACAATGAGGCTCAAAGGCCTATTTATTGTTGAGAAACAATGGAAAACCCTTAACATCCCAAAACCTAACCCTAGAAGATGAAACGCCAAATTGTGGGCCTCGTTTGGGTAAATTGGTACATCAATTTCCCGAGGTCGTAACTTTGGCATACGATCTCTATTTGATGCGTACAATAGCTCGTTAGAAAGATCTATCCGAGAACTACCACTTTGGGCGTGGACCATGTTGCCCCTAGATTTCCAAAAAACGTCGTTTAGGGCCTCAAAATGACTCCAGAAGTTCAGGTCTCGAAAAACTGCTTAAAATAGTAAACTGTGCTACAATTTAGGAAACTGAAAAAAACTGAAAGAGACAGTTGTGGGGCTCCACATGGGATAGGTGGGTGGCCATGAACATCCACCTAGATCAGCAAAGTTGGTTGAATTAGAGACCTTAAGCTCATCGAGGTTTTCCTTATATGCACTCACGACCTAAAGATACAAACATACACCAGATGGATCTTAACTCCTAAATGTTTAAATTTACTAACAAAATCCACAAGAAATACATCCCTCTTAAACCCATTTTCAGTACAACTAGAGCCCCTAATTATTCTTAACCAAATTCCTAGTACAAAAACTTCAATCCCTTATAGGCCAAACCCCCTCCAAGTTTATTAAGGATTTTTTTGACTTCATCCACAAAAATCATAATCTCCATCTAAATGAACAAGATATCACGATTAGATTTTCCTTAATAACTAAAATCCTATTTGAGAATCTCTTGACTTGATTACCAAGTTGGTTGACCTAGAGACCTTAAGGCTCATCGAGATTTTCCTTACATCCACTTTATTTGCATTCAAAGGAAATTTTAGTGAACAAACTAAATGCATAGTAATGGGATATTCCATGTCCTCTTTAGTGGCTAATATTTTAGGGAAAACTTTGAAACTATAGGATTAAACAAATTCCATCTAAACCCCAAGTGTTGGTTTCAATTTGTGGATGAGACCTTCAACCTTTCACTCAATATCCATTCTTGCCTTATTTCATTATTTGACCACTTGATAGTCTATCTAGGCATTAAATTTACCATGGAAACCCAAAAGGATATCTCCCTCCCATTATTGGATGTTCTACTTACCCATCAACTAGATGGCTCCCTTTCCCATCATTACCAAAAGAAGACTTGTATTGACAGATGCCTTCATGCCCAATCTAATCACCAATCTTCCCAAAAGTCTTTGGTTTTGAAACTCTTGCAATTTGAATTTATGATTCTCGTCTCTTAGACAACATAAGATCATATTACCAAAGCCCTCCGAGCCAGTTATTATTCTCTTTCCCATATCAACAAAGCCTTCTACTCATCTCTTCATCTAAATCCAAAACCCCTAGTCCAATAAAATTCTAAAAACAATTTTCAAGTCCTTAACACCCCTAAAGCAATTATTTAGAATTCTTAACAATAAATATACCCCCACACTTCCTCAAGAAGTTACTAAATTCCCCACTGCTATTGCAAATACTACATTTGAGAAATCAATATGTCTAAACCCACCTAAATGAACACATTCCATAACTATCATTCTAAATCAACTATTGCAAAACATTTCTATAATGTTAAACAACTTCTAAATTTCCTAATTATGCATGGTGAGTCAACTATTGCAAAACATTTCTATAATGTTAAACAAATTCTAAATTCCCTAATTATGCATGGTGAGTAGTAGGAGGCAACGACTTGGTCAACAATTTCAATCAAGAAGATGGGTATAAACTTAGAAGCTTTAAAATAAATCTACCCCAATTTTCTCTAAAAGAATTTACCAAATTCCTTACTCTTGTGGCAAATCCTATATGTGTAACTAATAGGTCTATCCAAACCACCTCAGAAAAACATATTGCAAACACATTCCACAAACACCTTTATAAATTAGCTATTGTCCTAAATACTTATTACACATAATTAAGGAAGCCCTTGAAAATGAAAAACATCCTAACAATTTCAATCAAGAAGATTAGTATAACTTAACTCCATCATTAATCATGTTTCACTTATTTCTCTTTCTTTAGCTCTAATTTTATTAAAAATATTCTTCCAATTGCTTTATAAAATCTATTATAATTTATTTATTTTATCTCAATCTTTTAATTTTTTACTCAACTTTTTTTCCAAAAATATATATATCTTAACTAATCATAATTTATTGAGTATTTATATTATCACCGTACTTCATCAATGTTTGGTACTCTCTCCTTAATCATATAACCATAACCTTAACTTTTTTTTTATCCCAGGACCTTTTAACCTCTTACATCTAAATATATCATTCCATCTTATAATATTATACAATGTTATTGTTAATAATACAAGGAATTTAATATATTTTATCTCTCCTCCTAAAATTCCTATATTATCCGATTATAAATCTCTCTCCTCTTAAAATTGTTATATTACTCAATTTATCCAACTTTTTATTAGAAAAATGTATCGAGGTGCTCTACGTTGATCATGGGAAGTTTATAGGATGTATTGCTAAGTCATTTGTGATGTAAAAGTCATTGGTTTGAAATTTCGTGGTCAAAATTCTGATCATGTTAAGGGTTGGTGTGGTCAAGGCCGAGTGCGATCCCCGAGTGATTTTGACAGCTTAGATGGCCTTAGGTCATTATTTCTCAAGTCAAAAGTCACACTGGAAGTCAAACTTAGACAACTTGACAAACAAATGAAAACGATAATAAAATATTTATATTATATATATTGATTCAGAAGAATGAATACAAAACAATTGTTTTTCATAAGCACCAAATACTTGCAGGTGCCTCTAATGGAAGAGATACTAAGAGTCATCCAACTTGGATACTCCAAAATTGGAGGGCTTAGGCAAATTTGGAGAAATCCTACAACATGTGATCGCTGGATTTTTAAATCTAATTTAAAACTTGGAGTTCTCAAGGTGCAAACATTTCCTTAAATTTTGCACTCTAAAAAGGTTTTTATTTCAAGATATTGGATTCCACTTGGCACTTCATAAATCGAGGGTTAATATGGATTTTCTTGTTTCCCAAATCTAACATTAATTAAATTTGATTTGATTCTACATTAGTTCTAATGATAAGAACATTGTCCATTCAAAACACTAGGGTGCCATTAAATTCCAAGAAATTCATCACAAAAATATCATGAACAAGCTCTTATCCATGAAAGTGTCATTTTGAAAAACGTCCCTTGCTAAAGGGATGGGGGTGTAGAGACGAAGAAAATAAGAAGCCTAAGCTCACAACAAGGTCACCAACTATATGAAACTACCATTTCAAATAACTTTTGCCCCCTAAAGGGATGGGATCACTATAAGGAATACTTGAAAGGTCTTGGATCCCAACATTAGAAGTAGAGATCCATTGCAATGACCTCTAAAGGCGAGGGTACAAGATGGTGTTGTTTACTAACTTCATGTAAATCTTAGATCCATGTACCTACAACAAGCCTATGTTCATAGCAAGCCCACAAACTTTAAACTTGCATAGTTGAAAACAACAATCCCATCACCACTCTTCCCAAAAGTTTCTGGTTCTTAAAACAGTTGCAACTGAAGTCATTCAAATTTTTTATCCTTACACCTCCTAAAAAAAGAAAATCTTGTCACTAAAGCCCTCCACCAAGTCAATGTTTGTTCTCTTTCCCATATCCATGTGGTCAACTCTTCATTTGAATCCCCCCTCTTTTTAAGATCTTAGCCCCATGCTCACACAATCCCTAAAGCAACTATTTAAATATAAATCTAGCCCCATGCTCACACAATAAATTCATTGATCTTGTTGCAAATCCTACATCAAGGAAACCAACTCAAAACACATTCCATAACTACTTTTCTGAACAACTAGTTAAAAGCATTTCTATCAACTATTTAAGTCACTACTCATATGCTTTGACCAAGCCTTTCAAAAGTTTTTCGAAATGGTCATTTCATAAAGTTGGTGAGCTTGGACAATTTTGGAGAAATCCTACATGTGATTGCTGGATTTTTAAATCTAAATGAACATGTAGACTTTTCAAGGTGCAAACGTTTCCTTAAATTTTGCACTTAAAAATGTTTGCACCTTCAGAGATTGGATTCCACTTAGCACTTGATAATTTTGCACTCCAAAAAGGTTTGTACCTCAAGAGATTGGATTCCAGGATTCTTCTCTTTTCCTAAATCTAACATTAGTTAAAATTAATTTAATTTAATTTTACATTGATTCTAATGATAGGAATGTTACCCATTCAAAATACTAGGGCGTATTTACACTCACTATTAAATTCCAAGAAATCCATCCCAAAAAATTCATGAAGAAGACTCTTCTCCCTTAAAATGTCATTTTGAAAAACCACCTCAAAGAACACATTCCATATACCTTTCTGAATCTCAACTATTGAAAACCATTTCTATCAACTATTTAAACGACTCCTCATATGCTTTGACCAAGCCTTTCAAAAGTTTTTCGAAATGGTCGTTTCATAAAGTTGGTGAGCTTGGACAATTTTTGAAAAATGCTACACACAACATGTGATAGCTAGATTTTGCACTCTAAAAAGATTTGCACCTCAAGGAATTAGATTTCACTTAACACTTGATAGATCCATGATTAAAATGGATTTTTTTCTCTTTTGCTAAACGTTAATTAAATTTGATTTATTTAATTTTACATTGATTTACCCATTCAAAACACTAAGATGTATTTGAATTTTATATTTTTAATTATATTAAAATTTATTTTATTTTAAAAATTATAATATAACAAACTAATTTTCATTATATAAAAAATTCTCATCACACTAATAAAAAAAAAATATAATCACTATCAGTTTGTTTCATCCACCCTTCCTTAATTGCACTTTCATCAAACCGCAAAAATATTAACATGGTTTTAATTATAAAAATTATTTTGGATTTTAAATTTTAATATAATATGTAATAATATATTTACTGTGACATGTTATATAGAAACTTAAAACGACTACTATAAATATAAATTTATTATTAGGTTTTTAGTAAAATGACGGTTGTTATTTTACTAGTGTGTAATTTTGGTATCAAATGGCTATATGCAATTGTTATTTCACAATAATTTTGGATTACACACTATTAAATTCCAAAAATCTATCAGGGATGGAGATCACTGTGCAGATAAAGACTTTTATGGGGTATGGAAATATGGATTCAGGAAATGAGGAGATGGATTTTCTTCTCATTTCCTAGATTAATTAAATTTGATTGGAGTGTACATTGATTCAACAAATGAAATAAGATGGATTTTCTTCTCATTTCTTATATCTAATATTAATTAAATTTGATTTGAGTGTGCATTGTTCTCATGATAAACATTATCCATTCAAAACACTAGACACGTTGGAAAAACTTGTCCCTCACTATGAAGAATACTTGGAAGGCCTTGGATCCCGACACTAGTAGAAGTAGATATCCACTGCAATGACCTCTAAAAGTGGTGAGTACAATATGATGTTTTACTAACTGTGTAAATCTTAGTTAGATGCATGTCCCTGCAACTTTAAACTTGAACAGTTGAAATGACCAATCCCATTCACCACTATTCCCAGAAGTTTGTGTTTCTTACAACTGTCGCAACCAAAATCATTCGAAAATCTGATCCCCGCCTCCTAAAAAGGAAGATATTGATTGTCCTTGAAGACTTCCATGTCAATGCGTATATTCTCTCTTTTCCATATCAATATGGTCAGCTCTTCTAAGATCTTAGAAACTTAAAACGACTACTATAAATATAAATTTATTATTAGGTTTTTAGTAAAATGACGGTTGTTATTTTACTAGTGTGTAATTTTGGTATCAAATGGCTATATGCAATTGTTATTTCACAATAATTGTTATCTTAGGCCAACTGAAAATTCTAAAATCCTATTTAAATATAAAATAAATATAAATCTAGCCCCATGCTCACACACTGAATTTGCTGATCTTGTGACAAATCCCACATCTAGGAAACCACCTCAAAGAACACATTCGATAACTACTTTTCTGAATAAATCGACTATTTGACCCAGCCTTAAAAGAAGTCTTCAAACTGAAAACAACATAATTTCAATCATGCTCAACGGTCTCTTAAAGAGTTTACCAATATGTGGCAAACCCAATACCCAACATCACAAAACATATTGTGGACACATTCCATAACCAACTTTTTAAATCAGCTCAACAAACCAATAATACTTTGACCATGCCACAAGCAATTAGGAAAGCCCTTAAAAGCATGAAAAAGGAAGTAGGGATCCATAAAAAGCACATCAGAGTCTGAGATGACAGATTTTTGTTCTGTTCCTCCGTTTCACACTCTCCTTGAAGAAACTTCCAGCACTCCCATTAAGCTCAGAGAGCCCACCCTACTTAGCACTAACAAGCCTACTAAGTAGAGATCCACTGCAGCAACCTCTAGTTCCTAGAGGCATGTTCAACAGTAAAAACAACAAATTTAAACTTCCAAACTAATGTAGCAGTCAAACACACCTACTTAGGACATGACAGATAAATATTTTGTTCTTTTTCTATGCTTCGCTCCAGTTGAACTTCCAGCATGCCCATTAAAACTCTATTCGTGATCAGGATTTGTATATAGCACAACATCCATAATATGCATTACTCATAACGTAACCATGCACTGACTAGGATTTGTTCCTTTCCTTTATGTTTCATTATCGTGGAAAACATGTAAAACTTCCAGCATTCCCATAAAGCTCACCAACGGGTACTCTACTTAGCACACTACAGTACGGAAGAGATTTTTTGTTTTTCCCGTCTGTTTCGCTCCAGTTGAAGAATATTTACCCGTAAAACCAGCATGCAAATATATTAAGATAAAACTTCTAGCATTCCCCTGAAACTGTATCAAAGGGTGAAAAATAAATACATTGATTGAGGAGTTCCCTCAATATAGGTTTGAAATCCAAAATTTGTATGAAACCAGGGAATAATTATTCTATTTGTCAATTTATTAGTTAATATTCTCTATTTAACTGTGAACCAGCTGATTTCTTCAGTGAAAAATAACTGTGAACCAGCTCTGCATACAGAAGCAATTTCTTTACCCCAATTTTCTGATGAAGATTACGAACATCAATTCCAACCTAACAAATTAAGTTAAGGATCATAGTTTTTCCATACCACTTTGCTTTTGGATTAAAATCACAAAATTCAAATCTCTGGCCCAGTTACTATTTACAGTTATACCCAAAGCCCATCAAACTCAATATATGCTGCAATTTGGTGCAAAATAAGGTCAAAGGCCAATGCCAGATGTAAACTATAAAAAAATAAAAATAAAAATAAAAAAATTAATGAAGGGCAACATTAAGAATAAAACATGTATTGCCAAGTAGATTAACAGGGAGGAAGAGAAACATTATATGGTTCTATGAGTTACCCATTCATACAAAAAAACAGAGCATGGAATGTAGAATGCAACAACAGCAGCAACTGGATGTTGCACTACCCATGGAGCGAGACAGAAAAAGCACTAAACTACATGTCCTGAAGCGCTTCCTCTTCATCATCAAAATCTCCCTCTTCGTCTGCAGTTGCATCTTGATATTGCTGATACTCTGAGACCAAGTCATTCATGTTGCTCTCTGCCTCAGTGAACTCCATCTCGTCCATGCCCTCTCCTGTGTACCAGTGCAAGAAGGCTTTCCTCCTGAACATGGCCGTGAACTGCTCGCTCACTCTTCTAAACATCTCCTGGATGGATGTTGAGTTACCAATGAAGGTAGAGGCCATCTTCAGTCCAGTCGGGGGTATATCACACACTGTGGACTTCACATTGTGGGGGATCCACTCCACAAAGTACGAGGAGTTCTTGTTCTGCACATTGATCATCTGCTCGTCCACTTCTTTGGTGCTCATCTTCCCTCTGAACATGGCGGATGCCGTTAGGTACCTTCCGTGCCGAGGATCTGCAGCACACATCATGTTCTTAGAGTCCCACATCTGCTGCGTGAGCTCTGGAACGGTCAGTGCTCTGTACTGCTGGGAGCCTCGGGAGGTCAGGGGAGCGAATCCAACCATGAAGAAATGAAGACGCGGGAATGGAATCAGGTTCACTGCAAGCTTCCTCAGGTCCGAGTTCAGTTGCCCAGGAAATCTCAGGCAGCATGTCACTCCACTCATAGTCGCAGAGATTAAATGGTTCAAATCTCCGACTGCAAAACGAACAAAACTGTAAGCCCTAAAACCAAGATAAGAATTCCACAAACCCTAAGCCCAATTGACTTTAAAATCTCTCACTGCTAAAAAAGTTAAATAACTGTAAGCCCTAAAACCAAGATAAGATATCCACAAACCCTAAGCCCAATTGACTCATCGATAAATTCTAAGCTCAATTAACAAATCTAAAAACCCTAAACCCTAAGAATGAGAAAAAATAAAGTGAGATACAATGCTACTTACAGCTAGGAGTAGTGAGCTTGAGTGTCCTGAAACAAATGTCGTACAGGGCCTCATTGTCGAGAACCATACACTCGTCTGCATTTTCCACCAGCTGATGAACAGAGAGCGTAGCGTTGTAGGGTTCCACTACTGTATCTGAGACCTTGGGAGAAGGGAAGACCGAGAAGGTGAGCATCATTCTATCTGGGTATTCTTCTCTGATCTTGGATATGAGCAATGTACCCATTCCAGACCCTGTTCCACCCCCTAGGGAATGGCATACTTGAAACCCTGAATGCACCACAAAACCCCATGACCATTAAATCAAGAAAATCAATACACAACAGCAATGAGAACCTGGAATATTGACATAAAGAAACCGTAGTTTACCTTGGAGACAATCGCAGTTCTCGGCCTCTTTCCTGACGACATCCAGCACGGAATCGATGAGCTCAGCCCCTTCAGTGTAATGGCCCTTGGCCCAGTTGTTACCAGCTCCAGACTGGCCAAAAACAAAGTTATCAGGCCTGAAAATCTGACCGTAAGGGCCTGATCTCACGCTGTCCATGGTTCCGGGCTCAAGGTCCATGAGAACAGCCCGCGGAACAAACCTCCCACAACTCGCCTCATTGTAGTACACATTCACCCTCTCAAGCTGGATATCAGTGGTTCCCTGATAACTCCCAGTGGGATCAATGCCATGCTCTGCACACACAACCTCCCAGAACTTGGCACCAATCTGGTTGCCACACTGACCCCCTTGGATGTGCAAAATCTCCCTCATTTCTTCACCTCAAACACTAGTGCAGAAAGATCGAGATGATGACTTAGATGAATAAAAAGACTACTAACAGTAAAATTCAAGCCCAAGCACTGGTGCAGAAAGATCAAGATGAATAAGAAGACAACTAACAGAAAAATTCAAGCCAAACCGTTTGAACACAGAATGGCCTGCTAAGCAAAGTAGTATGAATTCATGAGAGCAGGGGATAGGAGGATATATAGAGTTCAAATGCCCAACGGCTATAAAATGTTCCCACTTAAATCAATCTGAAACTGCTCCCGAGGTAGCCGTTGCGAACACCTTGTCCAACGGTCCACTCGGATCTCTCCCATCTAACTGTATATTGTTCGCTCGCTCGCTCGCTCGTTTTCCAATTTGAATAATGTAATTCCTCGCTTTCGGTTGAAAAAGGTACCATCCTTCTTTGTCGGTGGGATTGGAGGGAAACTGCCAAATCAAACGGCGGTGTTAACGGCGAGGCATGTCAACATAATTAATATCGAAGTTAATTCCAACCGTCCAACGTCGAGCCCGGCCGCCCACTCCTACTCACTGCAGTTCACAAACGCTTATTAAACGTCGAGCATGTCGTCGATGTGCGTGTTACTCTAGAAAAACATATTTATTTTTTCATTTTAAAATTCCGGACGGCGAAATTTCAATTATTTTTGGTTTGTATTTCTTTTTTTTTTTCAGCCAGTACGTACAATTCAGGGCTTTCTCATCATTATCCAGAAAAAGTTGTATGGAACAATGAAGGTAGGGTTAGAATAGTTGGAATCCACTTTATTTTTGAAGTATCAAGATACAGCAAGAACCGAAAGTAACGAAAATATTAAATAAATTATTACTAAGCTTTTAATAATAAATAATATTATATACCTGGTACAACGCAAAAAAAAAGGAATAATAAACGTTCACAAAAGATAATAAATATATATTTTCCAAAATTAAAACAAAAGTAATGATAAAGTCAATACATACCATTTATAGTTATTTTTAAAGTTAAAGATTTTAGACTTTTGTGATCTATATTTTGATTCCGAGAATAATTTCGGCAAAATCACATAGAGAATCATTTGTTGACGAGTTTCGAACCAATTAGTGTGGTTCATTGTTTAGGAATAAAAAAATAAAAAATTTGAATTTGAAGCTTAGAAGTAATAATTATAAATGAGAGGTCCACTGGGCTCGAGCGGGAAAAGATGACATGTTGTAATGTAATGTTTAACATTTTCGATAAAAAAATAAAAATTAAATTAAAAAAATTGATATAGTGTAGTGTAAACATTTTAACTAGATCAAAATAAAATAAAAAATAAAAATGGTCTATGGTATTCATGTGGAAGAGATGGCATGTTGTAATGTAATGTTTAACATTTTGATTAAAAATAAAAATTAAATTAAAAAAATTGATATAATGTAGTGTAAACACTTTAACTAGATCAAAATAAAATAAAAAATAAAAATGGTCTATGGTGGGGGAAATTAAACTAGCCTAGATCAATCTTAACTCTAGATCTACCAAGAGTCAAGAGGGATCAAATCTCTTGATATGCAAACCTCTTTTAGATGAAGTTAAGATGGATCTAGGTTGGTATATATGTAAATCATTTTTTGTGGAACCTCTCCTGTTAGTATGGGGAGATGTTGTAATATTTGACATTTAAAAATAAAAATAAAAAATAAATTAAAATTAAAATTAAAAAATAAAAAACATAAAATTTCCAACCCATGGTTTTCAAATCTCTTGATATGCAAACCTCTTTTAAGTAAAGTTAAGATGGATCTAGGCTGGTATATTGTAAATCATTTTGTCATTACCTCTCTGTTAGTATGAGATATTGTTATATTTAACATTTAAAAATAAAAATAAAAAATTGAATTAGAATTAGAATTAAAAAATAAAATAAAAAACATAAAATTCTCCAACCCATGGTTTTTTCTCATAGTATCTTCCTCTAATGTGACATATGTAAGGGTTAATATACAATATCAAACCTCTTTTCACTCTCAAGGAAGTTTGCACCTTTTTTAGGATAAAGGAGGTGAGATCAAATCTCTTTTCACTATAAAATCTTTTTTCATTGTAAAGGAGGTTTGCACCTTTTTCACGATAAAGGAGGTGGGGATCAAACCTCTTTTCACTATAAGATGAATTTAAGTTGGTTTTTAATAAAAAAATACTACATGGATTGGTCAAAATAGTGAAAAAAATTGTAATATCAAATTATATATTAAATTATAAAGAACATAAAATTTTATTATAATATTAATAAATTTAAATTTATTTTATTTTTGACTTATGGAAACAAAGTTTTTTTTACTTGTTGAGATGTATTAGACCATTAAAGTTATGATTACTCGAGCTATTACTTCATAAACAACTCAAATAATTAAGTTGAAGAGATAATTTTCACTTTTGGAAGGTAAATTTGAGGCCTTTGTAAAGGGGGTGTTTGGGTTGATTATTATAGTTAAAGGCCCCCTAAAGCAACCAAGCATGGAGAAAATAATAATGATTTAATGGGCTCCAAAGGTTGCCAAGAAAACCTCATCCTAGAGGACCAGTGTTCACCCTCTTCTAGGGTGGTGGGCACTCCAAGTTCTCTAAAACCTAGTGCTAGGACCAATTTTCACCCTTTTCTAGTCTGGTATGCACTCTAAGCTCTCTAAAACCTCATGTTATTAAGGAAGAGGTAATGTAACAAATAAAATATATATAAATAAAGTAAAATAATGTAAATCATAATAGGCATAAATAATTATTAGTTAATTAGTAATTAGGTTGAAGAGGCATGTCTAAATGAGAAATGACTCTTCATAAAGAGACACTTGCCTGATATAAAAGCAAGCCTCTCGTTCTCATTGTAAAACATTCATTTATTCATTCTTATTCATTTATTTAATATAATATTTATATCCTGTTAGCGACAAGGTGAGGAAAGAAAGAGAATGGATTCCTTCTTCCATTCTCTACATCCATCATCACTTCCACAGAATGACGTTATCCAGTGTACCAAGAAAGTGCAGCTAAAAGATCAAGAGAATGATAAAATAGTCAAAATTCAACAAAGCAAGGAAGTGTTAGAACGCGAACATAAAAATCTTGTGGATATACATTAAAAGAAATAACGGAAAAGGACGAAGAAATTTCTCGTCTCAAGGACCACGTCGAAAAATTACTGGCACAAGTGAAGAAAACTAAAGTCACAAAGAAAAAACTCAAGAAGCACTTATTAGCACAAGAAGAGGAAACTTTGCGTTTAAAGAACCTTAATAAAAAATTATTATATCGAATCAAAGATCTAAAAGATGAAAAACTTAAAATTCAAAACATTGAAAATAAGGTTGATGAATCAAAAACCAAAGAACTTTTACGCCTAAGAAACCATAATCAAAGTTTGCTCAATCAAACTAAGAAACTTAAGGAGGATAAGAAAGCATTAAAAGATAAGTTGGAACAAGTCACTCAAGAAGAAGTATCGAAATCTCCAGTCACAACAGTTCAAGTTGAAAATAAGGGAACGAATACCGATCCAGTGAATATGACAACTCAAGAAGACAAGTCAGTTGAAGAAACGGCACACGTAGATGTTGCAATTCAGACAATGGATATCCCAAGTTAAAGTTCCATAATCAATTCAACAACATCTTCGCCAGAAGAAAATCTAAAAACTTTATATCAGCATCTGAATCATGAGAATAGACAAATCAACGAAGTTGTGTATTAGGACCATTCAAACCGTAGACAACAAATTAATTTTTCAGAGAATAATAATGTAACATCAATTTCGTCTTATGCTGACAAGTCGTTACAAAATTCTAGTGATCAGAATACTATACAGAAGATTAATCTGGGATGGTCTAATCCCTTCTCAGTGTGACAGTTTTGTTTGTCACTTAGAAGAGCATATCAGCTGGTATCGATGAAGATGACTATTCCGAGACAAAAAGACTTTTGAAGCCAAAAAAGAGATCAAGCCTTTTGTCATCGACAAGCTTTGAGGACAAAGCTTTTTGAGGAATGAGGCAATTAAAATATATATAAACAAAGTAAAATAATGTAAATCATAATAGGTATAAATAATTATTAGTTAATTAGTAATTAGGTTGAAGAGGCATGTCTAAATGAGACATGACTCTTCATGAAGAGACACTCACTTGATATAAAAGCAAGCTTGTCATTCTCATTGTAAAACATTCATTCATTCATTCTTATTCATTTTATTTAATATAATATTTATATCCTAAATGGATATCTTGACATTCCAAGTCTTTTGGAGTAATTAAGCTATAGAAGGAACTTTGTTCGCTTTAGGTAACTCCAAACACTCATGTGGATCACTACATCTCTTATGAAGAGTTTTAATTATCTTTATGTTTTTTATGTTTCATATTATCAATCAGGAACCTTGCTATAACAGATAGTCATTATAGTCTCATACTTTTTTAGTTCAAACACTTTCAAATGTTTCCTCTCTTTATAGGCTTTATAATATTTTCTATGTGGACTTGGTTAATATGTCAAGCTTGGTTTCCCATTGTCACAAGTGTTGTTTCCCACTATCACAAGCATTATTTCCCATTGATCTTATAGTTTGATCATATTTTCTTCATCATTTTGTCCTAATGATGAATCACAATAGTTGGTTTGAAACATTGACATGAATAAATTCTAATGTGATGGATTTAGAAGAACAATCTCTAAACAACTCTCGTCACAGAAGCCCCAGTTCACAAACTTGATCTTATTTCAGTGTATAACTCTTACAAAGAAGCAAACATTCTTACATCAGGTAATGAGAAAATAATATTTAAAAATTAAATAAATAACGTTGTACTAACAAACTTACAACATACAACTATTGTTATGAATAAAAGGCAGGGTAAAATAAATGTGAGCATGAACGTAATATAGAAGAAATCACGTACATAAATAACACCGAGAAATACCATAAGAAAACCATTCCATTAGTCTTTGGCAAAAACCCTGGCCAAGCCTCCTATGGAGCCCTTCTCAACCCTTGGTCCCTTACACTGGCCAAGGACTTCTGCTTAACCCTTGGCACATTACACTAGCCAGGGAGCCGAAACTTACTCAACCCATGGCCCATTACAATGGAGATAAATAAGCCTATTTATAGGCTTCCTTCCATGCAAATACAACTGACATACTATCTATCCACTAGTTGTAGACTATCAGTTCCAAGTCGAGGTTAACCCTATCATTCCCCCCTTTAAAATTGATCAGGGAATTGCTATGGATCTAAACCCCCTAAAGGTCTAGGAACTCGAGAGAACACTACATGCCTCCTGTCACACTAGACTTTATGGTAGACATGACCATCATGTTTTACAACAATATACCTCAATTACATAATCTCCATTATAATTAATATATTTCTTGGTTCATTGCTTCTTATAACCTTTCCTTGCCTTTCTCCATGCCTTGCACATCTAACATTGATGTCCATATAAAAGAACCCATATTCCAAGTTACATGGGTCATATGTCGTTGTAACCACCAGTTCTCTAGGAATTCTCTTCAAATACTGGTTCATCAATTCAATTAATTGTGGATCAAATCTCATGGCTCCTTCATGCTACAATTCACCTCACCAACATATACATATCGCTTGCAGTCTGCTCAATATCTCAATTCCATGTCACTACCAAACTCACACTTCGAACTAGTACTAACAACAGTGTCAGTGAGAACAGTTTTCTCATCATCTTTTCATTATAAAGTTCCTCCACATGGCACCAAAATCACAACCTCCTAGGCCTGGAGAATTGAATTTGCTACCGGTATATGATTTTCCCACCATCCATACTAGTTGTCGGACAAGTATCTAACAACCTTGCCCCTTAATGCGACCTACTAAATGGACACATGGATATTTTTCTTTGCAACCCACACATGAGGTCTCAACTCTGCATCAATTCAACTTGCTACCTTATGTCCTCCACAAAATCCAACGACTTCATAGGGAGAACATCCAAGGCTTTCGCCGTGACTTGATTTAGTTTATGGAACTTGCATGTTACACTTTCCTTGTGCATCAGTAACCAAACACAATTGTTCTCACTACAATCCTTTGTAACATGATATACAACTCACGCTTTCCAGCCGTCAATGTTGCCCGCTCAAGTTCATAGTGCATAATGCCTCCTCTACAACTGAACCCAGGGACTACGCACCTCTTCTAGTCGTAGGAGGAAGATTTTCTCCACGTTGGTTGCGACCAACACCTTGGCCACCCTAAGCTCCATCACCTCGAATGCCATCCCCGCCTCCTCTACGACCATCGTTCTGAGTGTCGCTTCAACATGGCTTCCCATTATGTGAATTTTGGGATCTAAAATGGGCCTCCTAAGGAAATTATAAAATAACAGTTGAAATAATAAAATAAGATTAGATTACATCATCAAATTTTAGAGGGAAAAAATGGAAAAAACTATTTTTTTCAACTTGTATTTTCAACTTATCTCCCTATGGGTTTACTCAAATTTCTAGTGGCAACACTTGCTGGATGAAAAATTTAATTCCTCATCCAAAGAGTCCCCATGTTGCATACATTCGATGGACCCTACTACATGAAAAATGAGAAATGCAATCACGTTTTTTCCTGTATTTCTCATTTTTCATGTTGAAGGGTCCATCAAAAGTATGCAACATGGGTACTCCTTGAATGAGGAATTAAATTTTGCATCCAAAGAGTACTCCCACTCGAAATTTGAGTAAAACCTTAGGGAGTGTTGTGCTTGTCAACAACCCCCCATTTATTAAAGCTAGTAGTAAAATATTAATTTAATAAATGGGGACCCTTTCAAAAAATAAATATACCCAAAAAAATCAATCCTAGCATGTAGGTATTTCTTCTATTTTTAGAATAAATCAAGATATTAAAACAAAACCTATAAAAACATCAAAATGCTACTTTTTCTTATTTAGCATGAAATGCATCACAAACGATACCTTTCTAACCCACCATGATCTATGATGAAACAATAAAAAAAGCAAATCTATATTTGAAAAATGGTCATAATGTTAGAAAGTCCTTAAAGCTTCTTTAAAAAGCTAAAGTCTTGCATCACAACATCATTGTTTATAAAAGACTTCTCTTAAGAGGTTTTCTTGAAGTATTGTGATCTGCGAAATTGCGATGGTATAATAGCCTTCTTGCATCACATTTCAATCATATGACACAAGCCTCAACCTATTATATGTCGATATTGCGAAATGGGATCTCGGCTTGGACCCACCTCTTAATCTTTCCATCAACACGTGCTGAGGTCCATTATTTGTTAAAGAAGAGGCCCAATAAGTAATGACATTTGGTTCTCTCATCTCGCATCTCACACAAACTCAAAAAAGTGGTAAGTTAAACGAAAACAAATTATGTGATTAGCGATCTGTGATATTGCTTTGCAAATCACAAAATCACTATTATCGCAGTTTAAAGGCTCACCACCTAGGATATTGTTTCTCGATTTATGATGTGAATATTTATGGACATTCAAGTTAAAGGATAACGGATCATTAGTGGGCATTTGTGAAGAATTAACTGCATTTATGTGTGAAAGGCCATTTAGAGTGATTTGATATCTTCTTACGTGATTTCAAATAAAACACCTTTATAACCTTTACTGGTTTTCTTTATCGATTATTTCCTACATTCAGTATCATTTTTATCCGATAAACTGTTCCTTTTGAAACTTTTAGGAAAAAACCGCAGAACAGGGAGCTGAAATCAATGGTGAAGAAAGGGAAAGTAGTCCCCTCTAAGAAGTCAAAATTGACTCCTCTATTCACGGACACTACATGTAATAGGGAAGCAAGGACGTCTATATGGGAGACTATGTATTAGTTATTGGAGGAGGAACAACCAAGGATTCTCGAGACAACGATTACAGTTGATGGCCGTGATTCCTCTTATGCTTTCATAAATGAACTTGGGTGCTCATTTATGCACCGAATAGCAGCACGACCAAAAATAATCCCCTATACCAACATGGTTAAGTGGATCATTGATGAAGTTGATATATCTGATAAAGAATTCAAAACAGGAGGCAAGGAAGTTATAGGACCTTTCACTCCAAATAACCTAAGGCTTATGTACCACCTACCGGAGCCACAGGTTACCTACAACATGCAATTTGTTGAGAAATTCGTCAAAGAAAATGAAGACCCGGCGAGCTGCACAAAGAATTGGTCAAAAAATGAAGAAAGAATCAAGAAAGACAAAAACGGTATGTATGCCACTGCATCTGTTTGTTCCCCTTTCTATTTTGTTGCGGCTATACTCTGTAGACTATTTAGCAAACTCGATAGTAACAAATTCTCCTTAGAATGGTTGCCCTTAATAGATGCAACCATTAATGCAACAATAATAGATTGGGCACAAATCATGTTTGATAATTTAGCTAAAGCAATTATAGAGTATAGAAGGACAAGGAGTATTGCTTCAAGGGTTTACCCTCTGTTTTTCATGTATGCTTATGTTATGGATGCTATTTGTTTTGGTTCTAAATTCCCTGTTATGGGATGGAAGTGGACTATTCAGGATCCACCTCCTATTCACATCTACCACAAAGACATGTGGGAATCCAATTTTGAACCACAATTTTTCAAGATTTGTCACGGGGTTATGCTTCCCATCCATAAACGAATCTATAACTGAGATGCCCCCAAATTCTCCCAAGAAGCCAAGATAAACATCCTCCCAGTAGCCTGATGGTTCAGGGAAGAGACATTTACATATATCCGAGTATTTGGCGACATCACCTCTCCCCATGTTCTCCCTTTTTATGTCCCAGATAAATTAATGGTTAGAGAGATAACATATCAGACATGCAGTGAAGGAGGGATGAGAAAAGCGTTGAAGGAGCCAAAGAAGGCCATTTGGCCTCAATTTCTTGTATCATGTGGAGTGTTTGCATTACATGACCTTAGACATGTGTTCAGGGAAGTAGATAATATGTTGTCTCTACGATTACCTAAGTTTCCCGGAAGACAATACAACCCATTCGGTATTGTCAAGGATTTTACCACTATGGTCAAAGTAAAAATATTCAACCATGAGAAGGACCCATTTGATGATGTTTTCTTACAAAAGAATACCTTTAGAGAAGTGAAGCATATGGCACATAAACTTTTTGATCAAGAGGGTCTTGAAACATTTTATAGCTACAGAGAAAAGAGATTATCAAAGGTCCCATTGGACCAATTGTTAATTGAACCAATAAGGGAGCCCACTTCTAGTGTAAGCATAGATGGTGACTCTAAGGAAAAATCTAAAACCAATTCTAGAGAGGGATCTAAGAAGTCTTCAAAAAATAAGAAAAGTAAGAGCAGGGAATTAATCCAGTATACAACCCAGTCTGCAACAAAGACAGATGAACAGACTTCAACCATCAAGCAAATTTAAACCCATACTCCCTCTATACAACTAATAAAACCTCTGTTAATTGATTTGGATGAGGAGTGGGATAATTTCAACAAAAAACTCAACACAGAGGAACAAGCACCAGAGACACAAATGACACATCAAGAAACAACTCCAAAATTATAACAGGGGGAACTGTGAATGCTCAAGAAATAGAACACATTCTCGTTACCCCCACCTCTGAGATTGTTTTAAGAATAGAAGAAATTCCCCCTCTTGATGTATTTTATAGCCCACAACACAAGGTAGTTGTTAAGAGACAGAGAAAGAAAAGAAAATTGGAATCCACAACTGCTACCACTCCAAATAATGAGCCGATGGATGTCCTTTGGAAAGATTCATCCACTGACCCATCAACCAACCTCACCAGGCTCTCACAGTTCACGGGTGCATTCGCTACGACAACCATTGACAAAGAAACAAAGGTACAACTATTGCTTAAAGAAAAAGAAAACAAAATTTTGTCACTAGAACAACAGTTACAACAAGCCAAAACCAACCAACAAGCAGAAATACAATTGGCTAAGGTACAATAGGAGTTCCAACAAATGCAAATAGAACATAAAAGCAGCTTGACAGGTAAGGAGGCATAGATACAGAGCATAACAGATCTGCATAAGGATGACCCAAAGATCGATCAGTTTTTCACCGAAGCACTCAGCCTCAACTCCTAGCTCACACACCAAAAAGAATTGCTATGCCAAAAAATCTCGCAGTGGAACTCTCACTACAACATAAGCGACAAGTTAACGAGCCAAGTTGTGGAATTGCGACTTGAATATGATGAAATTCTTAAAAAGGTTTCATATTTCATAACTTGGAAAAATTCTGAGAATAGGAGAAGAGCCGACATGCCTAAACTGGATGAATCACATGAGGAGATCTTATTTGCAAGTTGGGGTTCTCAGCTCAAAGAGGCAGAATAGGCAACAAAGGATGCGGCAGTAGCGACAAACAATGTCATTGAAAGTGTAAATGAAAATTTGCATAGTAATAATCTTGTGGCAGAGACCACCCCTGGTTTCCTTCCAAATGCAAAACAACTTGAATTACAGTGGAAATAGGAAGCAGAAGAGAGAACAGAAGAAATTAGGCAAGTGACTAGGTTAAACTAGGAGGCTTATTGGCAATATCAGGTAAAACCGCACAGCCAGTGTATGACCTTGAAATGCCTAATTGTTTTTACCGAGAAAATGGTGCCAACGCTCATCAATGCCATGTTTACAGGACAACTGAAAGCCGAAGTCGGCCAACCTACACTCCTCAAGACCATGCTAGATATTTGCGATCTGAAAGATTGAATGTAGGATTAGTCATTATGCACATTTCTATTTTTGTTTTATTTTGCTTAAATTGAGGTAGGTCATTTAAACCTCCTCAACTTTTTTTGTAATAATCTATTTTGAGTTTCATAAGTTACTATTTAAACCCCTCTGATGCATTTAGAGAGGGTCCAGAAATTTTATCAAAAACATTCTTCAGAACATGTACTTTTACTCCCTTTGAGGAAGTTCTGGTGAAATTAATGGAACAATATTTATTTTCTACTTGAATTTGACATCTTCTACTAAAATTGCACTTATGTACTCTTAGATGATGTTGGATGATTTGAAAGTAGATCAATATTGCTGGAGCACATGAGTAGAACATATTATAAATGGTACTTTTATCTCTTAATTATTTTTTACTTATGCGTCAAGCAATACAATATCTTCAAGTCATTTATGTATGAAAGTTTGAATTCTTGATTGCCATTATTGCACTATTGTATGATAATGATTTATAGTTTATGCTCAATACATGAATTATTTTTATGCGATATATCTCTCATATCGTTTCAGCTAACTTTTTATATGAATTGATCATTGTTAAATGGATTCACTTCTTATTGCAATTGAATGATTTTTATTATCAATTTCTTTCAGATATCATTTTAGATCGCATATATCATGTTACTCCCAGAATATTTATAGTTAGATAAATATTTTTTATTAGGACAAATTGCACGTGATTATTAGTTAGATTAGATTAGTTTGAGGTTAAGTATTACTCCAAAAATCTCAAAAACATCATCCCGTTAGCACAAGCATAAAATATATTGGGAAACTGGTCCCATCATCCCTAGTCAGAGCCACTATTCCAAACAGAAAAGGAGTTGTCCCAAGGTCCAAACCGGGTGGTTATCCCCCTTGTTGAGGCAATGATTTTCGAGCCTTCAACAAGGAGATAAGTTGAAAATACAAGTTGAAAAAGTAGTTTTATTATTTTATTATTTTTTAATATTTTTACTTTTTTACTCCAAAAATGGTGAATCATCCCCCATGGTTGACATCATCATTTTGAATCTTATTAGTTCTTATAAAGTTTATTTTGGTTGTACATTTTTCTTAGGAGTCCCATTTTAGACCTCAAAATTCTCCTAATGGTCATCTCTCCTTCTCTCTTACTTCCATAAACCTCGCAACACCAAACCACTGACCATTGAACAACTACTAAAATAGCTTTATTCCAATGTAGTAGCCCTCATCACCACTTTTTTCCAAATGTGTCCAATATAAAAGCATGCCACACCTTGCACTCAAATATCGTTACACTTATTACACAAGAATTCCAAATGTATGAAACCATAGCAAAATCGTAAAACTCACATTTAGTTTGAAGTATTTCCACTTTATCACCAATAACTTACAGTAGAATCCACTAATGGGGACAAAAAAAGCCAATAAAAAATCGTCGATTTCAATCCAATCTAACACCAAATTTCTAGGGTCAATATTTTCTCCACGATCGACAATTTAGGGTTTCCTTCATACCACTAGCATACAAGATCTCATCACCCCATGTGCACCTCCACAGTGTTGATACATCTCAAGGAAATGCCTCTAACCACAACCCTCCAAATTCACACAAGCAATGCTCAAATCAGTCCACACAACACTAGATCACCCATGGGTGCAACAAAACAAATGCCTTTACAACTCTTGCATAACAATCCGACGACAACCTTCTTGATCTCACATCTCAATCTTTGCAAATCGATTTCTCCATCCACCATAGGTTCTGATACCACTGTTTTGAATAAAAGGCAGGGTAAAAGAAATATGATCGTGAATAGAATATAGAAGCAATCACACATAAAGAACACTAAGAAATACCTTGGGAAAACCATTCCATTAGTCTTTAGCCAAAACCCTGGCCAAGCATACCAAGGAGCCCTACTCAACCCTTGGCCCCTTACACTGGTCAGGGAGTCGAAACTTGCTCAACCGTGGCCCATTACAATGGAGATAAATAAGCCTATTTATAGGCTTCCTTCCATGCAAATACAACTGGAATATTATATGTCCACTAGCTATAGACTATCAATCTCGAGTCAAGATTAACCATGACAACTATTAGATAGATTTATTTGGGGAAAGTTTTTATGGGGGGGATTCCACACTCAAATATGCACAATACTCGTCAATATGTCAACTCCTAAGGCTTATACCATCTTACAATATAGTGCCCTAGCCTATTATATAGACTTCATCTAATAAAATATTGTTAGCAAATACCATGGGTCATCCAATACCATTGGCCCATAATGTAAACTCATCATTAATTGTATTAAGACCATCTTAACTATTTTATGGAAAAGTCAAGATTAACTCACCATTCTCCCCTTTAAACTTGACATGGGATCAAATTTTATTAATAAGGTATCAAAAAACATAACATGCCCCCTATCACTTTAAGCCTACATCTAAACTTTACATTGATAAACCGTCAAAATAGAGTAGGCATGTCTATTAAAAAGTTGTAATTGAACCATCAAAGCAAACTAGGCAAGCCTATAAAAAGGTCTTACAACCATATGCTCCTTTATATATGTGATAAAATCCAACTCCGTAAAAATACTTCCAATTGTAAACATCTCCCTTGCGCTCTAAATACAATTACACAAATTAAGTACTTCTCAACCAAGTGATTATTTTACCACTATATTTTATGGATCTCAAAGAGCCCATTGGCCTCCACATGGCCCTCTCCATGATGATATAATAGATATAATCTAATCTATTCTTCATGTCTTCCTACAATACACCAACAATAAATCTAGTCCAACAAATAATAATATATTCATGCTAATATTGCAGATATGGATAAATATATTGTAAATTAAAGCCTTAATATCATTAGATTGCACACGGTTTTCCACCAACTTATGATGCCTTTAAATCTGAAAATTCCTTCAAATTATCTACCTAACTTATGCAAGTTCAAGCATCCAAATAGTAGATTGATACATCTACCCAGAAATCCATGCTTCTTTGTCCATGTTATAGGCCAAAGTTATATGTGTTAAACTTACTCTTCATTTCAAGTCATTTCATGCTTACCATTTTCTTGTAAAAGGACTTCTTTCTCCATGAGATCTCACTCAACTAAGATAAGATAAAAGAACTTTGATCCTAACACCTCATATCTCAAGTGATCAGGCTTAGATACCAAATGAAAGAAAGAAAAGGTGTTGAATTGCTTCCTACACTAATCAGTGAGAGAAGAATATGCTAAAATCAAATAAGCATAGTATACCAAGCCATTAAATAGACTTCATCATATGAAATATCATAAAAAAAAAAAACAAAAAAACAAAACAAAAACAAAACGTGGGTTACCCAATATCATGTGCTCATAAATAATGAATAGTAAACCCATCATTGATTATCCTAACTACTCTGTGGAAAATTCAAGATTAACCCAACAAATATAACTAGTGACAATGGTTAAATTAGTAATAAATTATTAAATTGTATTATTACTTATTTTATCATATCAATATTAGGTTCAATATTTCAATCATTCATGACAATCCGAGCCATTAGAATGTGTATGTGTTAGTTATAATGGTGAATAAGTAAGATGTTGAAGTCCTATGGATTAAACTGAAGTACCATTAAAATATGTGTCCATTTCAAATCATTGTAATTGTTCAAATAGAAATGAATGTGAATGCAACATTGGAACCAACAAGGCCGTGGGGGTTTGGTCTAGTGGCAAGCGGATGATTTGCTAAGTCATTCGTGCAGCTATGCAGGTCACGAGTTCAAACCCCAAGAATACCCGAGGGACGTTCAAGGCGGCCTGGGCGGACCCTCCTAGAGGTTATAGAGGTAGCCGATGGGATTCGACCCCGTGTAACGCGAGTACGATACCCACCGCCGTTGCCGATTCCCTCTAGTAAAAAAAAAAAAAAAAAAAAAAAAAAAAAAAAAAAAAACATTGGAACCAACAACATTGAAGAATCAAATTATGATCAAAGTGAAGATGAGACTAAAGCTCTCATGATAAAACAAAAAATTGCATGGCCCATTCGAGAGATTATGGAGATGCCCAAATGCTATCATCAATAAAGGCACTACTAGAAGGAGAAATTAAATCAACATTTGTTTAGAGAATTTTCGGCAAAATCACATAATTAATCATTTGTCGACGTGTTTCGAACCAACTAGTGTGGTTCATCGTCAGGACAAGTTGAAGATACAGATCCAGTTCAACGTGTTAAATAGCCTAAGCAGAGACTCAAACGGCTAAAACATCTAACGGCTACTTTTCCACTCAAGGACCCCAGTCAAACTTCCTTTAACTAATTTAATATTAAATAACTATTATAATAAATGGAGCTAGGTTAACCAGGTGAAAAATAAAACAGATCAAAGGTTAATTTATTAAAAATAACTCATTTATTTATTTACATTATTAATCACCATATATATATATATATAAATATATATATATATATATATATATATATATTCTAATATTTTTTAATACCTAATCTTCTAATAATACCCTATTTGATGCTTAGTTATTAAAATATTATATATTTATTAGATAAAAAATATATTTATTATTTAAACTAGGTAAAAATAAATAAATAAATCAATGGTTAGTTAACAAAACTAAACCATTTATTTATTTAAATTTAAATTATGAATATACATCTAAGTAAATATCTAAATATATAAATAATCATATTATCCAATACCTAGTAGTATTTTATTTAATATTATATAAATTTCTATAAAATTATTAGATAAATATATCAAAAAAAAAATTCTTACTTTTTATTGGGGTTAGTTTAAATCAACATTGTTAGATTCATTTCCGAAAACAAGGGTGTAAGCTCAAAAGGGTGTAGAACAAAGTTCCATATCTTATGAAAAATACCATTGCTTGTAGATGCCTCATTTGAAATAAATACAAAGTCTTTTATCAAACATGATAGAAATGAAAGATTGTAGCCACTCACTCTCAATGATCTTGGAAAAGAAATAATCTACTTAAAGAAATAAATATCCAAGCTTAAACAAAGAATGGAAAAAATTGAAAGAGAAGGAGATATTGAAGATGGCTACAAGACTAATTTATGGGCTTGACAAAAAATAAAGGAACTAGAAAATCAAGTGAGGATGTTAGAATTACATCAACCCTCACCTGAAGATATAGAAAAAGAAGAAGAAATAAAAAATCCAATAAGTCTCTTCCCAACACAAGACATAAAAGGACTTAAATCCATGAGAATTATGGTAGTATAGCATCAAAAATAGCTTGTTCTGATTGAACTGAAAATTGAAGGTCAGGTATTTAAACTAAAAGCCCTTATTGATTCAAGATCTTGTCTCAAAATTTGGCATAAATATTTTATTCCTTCTATTTATTGGAATAAAGATGACCACTCTATAATTGGATTGGGAAACTAAGATATGAGAGGAGAATATGCAGTTCCCAAAGCTACATTGTGCTTTGGAAGACATTGTATAGATATGGGATTTTTCATATCTGAGATTCTAGTAGCCTTTATACTTGGAACTCCATTTTTAGCAGTTGTTGAACCCCATGGGTCAACAAGGACAAAGGGAGGAAAAGAATCATACTCTATTAGCGTCGCATAAATTCTTGGAGGAACAAAATAAGAAAACTGATAGATATAATTCTTCATTTTAGATCTACTCAACTTTCTGCAATGGTTCATGTAACAAAATCTATCTAAAGAAAAAGGAAGAAAATAAAAAAAATGCAAACTTTGAGGAGAAATATCATGATTGAAGAAAGGCTCAAAGACAACAAAGTCCATGAAGAAATCACAAAAGACTCTATTTGAAAAAGAGGTATGTTTAGAAAACCCAATTGCCTTCAGGAAGAAAAATAAATATTTTGTTGAGCTCCCTTACAAAACACATGAAGGAGAACCATGTAAGAGTCGAGCAATCCCTATGAATGTTGAATATTAGAAGTTATGTGAAGAAGAAATAAAGGGTTGCTAACAAAGTGTCTGATTAGAGAATCTAATAGCCCTTAGAAAATAGATGGATTTGTTGGGCACAACCCAACTTGGTCCAATTTTTGGTCAAAAACTCTGCATTTTGATTAGAGAAGCGCGCGGAGCTGGAGAAGTTCTATTCATTGCACACTATTTAGGGGATTTGGGGTGGGTCAACAGTCCCTTATTTTGTAATAGGTTTTGGGTATTAGTCCATTGTTTTGTCGGATCCATGGTATGTGGACCATGGTCTTGTAGTAAGAAATCCTATATAAAGAGGATGTAATACTTTGTTGAAGATAACTAAGCTAAGCATAGATAGAATTCATAATTGATCGTATTTTCTGAGTCTGTGTTTTGGGGAAGGCTCTGTAGCTAAGTGCATAGAGGCCTTGAAGAGTCTACAACTGAGTGCGCATACCACTTGCAGTTGGGTGCATAGGTCAAAGAAGTGGATGTATTAGAGAGCCTTATTAATAAAGAAGAAGTTTTGGTGAAGTATTGTGTATCTTTCTGTGTTCATTATCTATTGTTATTAATATAGTTATGCATGATTTTTACTAAATTATGTGAAAGAATACATTTTATACTGTTCTTTGTTATGTTTATGCATTAAGTATCAATCTGTGAAGTTAAACATCAGCGTGAAGTTATTCATGTATGTGAAGTTGTAGATAGATATAAGACATAAGTGAACACACGGGCGCCACAATGCAGATATCCCCATGGTTGCAGAAACCTGGTTTTGCAACCTCCCATACCCACTTCGGGTGAGACTGTGATCTGCTTGCAAGTCATTGCCAAAAGGGAGAGTGGTTGAGGGTTTTATTGGTGCACAATACACTCTGAACTTGGGTCAAGCCCCCTTAAACCAACAAATGGTTCCGTTGTCAGGACCAAGATTTTCTTAAGGGATATGTTTTGGCATCCTTCAAAGAAATAAATCCAGGAGTGGGTTGAACAGAAATAAATAAAATTTGCGGAAAAAGAAAATAGAAACCCTCAATTATCAGCTGAAGACTGGTTGAAGAAGCATATATTCAAAGAGAAATACAAAATATTCTTTGGTTCGTTCCACATTGAATTGTACGAGTGGGTATCTAAGTTGACCGAGCATAAGACTTGTTTCAAGAATGACGAACCTAAGGAGTGGAATCCTGAATTGATATGGCAACTCAAGAACGTCAGTAACAGTATCTCAAGGGATGTTGATTTTTGAATTGATAGTATTTAGGATGATTCATCAGTGAGTTCACGATAGATACGATCGTATCCTATAGCAAAGCTGAACGAAGATTTTTCAAAGTACCACGAGGTAAGTTCTTAAGATCTTTTAATCTATGGATTAAGATGTTATTGTGTGAAAAGGGGATTCTGCGAATGCAATTAGATTAATGTTTGGACAAAGAGGAAATAAGCTTGAACCGGGGTCTACGCGAAGTGGAAAATGATATAGAACAGATATGAAGAATTTTATTGAAACTGATTATAGCCCCTTATTAGGAGGATCTGAGAGTGAAGAAGAAAGAAGTAACCATACAACCCCACGGCATTCCCCCTCCCATCCTAAAGGCATGTCGAAGTTAGGAGTTGAGAAAAATTAGGGAGTCTTTGGGATTCCCCATCCATCCATCCCTCTTACACCCCACCCCCTCCCCCTCCACCTAGCCCCTCGAGAAGGAAAATAGTTGATGACATTAAGCTACCTATTTTTAAAGGACTAGGATCAAAAGATCTTGATCAGTTCTAGTTTGTAGCTAATGCAGTATGGATAGAAAGACAAATCACTAGTGATGATGTAAAGAAGGCACAACTCATCACGTTTTTGCGAGAAAGAGCACTAACATGGTATATGAAATAGTTTGTGACTAACCCGACTACTTCGTTGGATGAAATTAAGAAAGCACTGGTATTAGAATTCAAGAAGTTGAAATCAGAATCATAATGCATCACAATGCTAAAAGAAATCAAGCAGACAATGACTGAATGTGTGTGGGAGTTGGATCTACAATTCAAGGTGTTAATGGGACAAGTAAGATTTAATATACCCTCAAAACAACATAAGGAATGGTTCATAGCCACACTACTACCACATATTAGGTTACCGTTGACACAATAGAAGATCACGACTCAAGTTGAAACATTGGAGCTTACGATGAAGCTGGAAGCTTCACCGATTGGAGATACTCATGTAGGAGTACATCAGATTCAGATTCAAATGGCCAAATTGACCTTGGAATTACAAGATCTCAAGAAAGGTAAAAAGAAGTTAGATCAGAAGTATGGTGTACAAAATGTAAGGTAGAGGGTCATTGTAAGGATCAATGCCCTATGTTTAGAGATTATCTGGCAAGTGGAACACCTAATCTAGTAAACCCAGCTCTGTGGTGATAGATTTGTAGAACAAGAGGCCAACACCACTCTGAAGATTGCTACCTATTGCAAAAGTATGTACAAACCTCGAAACAACTATTCTGCAAATTTTGTAGATCAATAGGCCATGATGAGAAAAATTGTTGAAGTTATGACTTGATGATGGAGTGCATTGTTGATGCTTATAGAATGCAAGTTGAAGGACATATTGTTGAAACTTATAAGTCTAACACATTAGAAATTCTTCCTGCATTATATGGTTTATTTCACCTACTTGTTTATTCCTTAACAACTTATTTAACCATATAAATATTGAAAATAAACATAAATGCAGTCTCAACTCATCTACAGATCATCAACTGAAATAATAGACAAACACACAAGGGACACCGTTATTTTGGGACAATCATCCCTAGAAAAACCCAACTTAGGAAAACTAGTGCAACAATTTTGAGGGTTTTATTATTAAGCAACTTTCTTGAGTACAACTAGGGTGCCAAACTAGTTCACCCAACAAAGATCTCTATCTGGCAATAATACCTCTTCTTGGAAGCAGATATTCAGCAAGTCTACCTCATGAAAATCCTTTTGGCGCTTCCTCTCAGCTCTGCATTAGCTCTGATAGCCACAATATCACTCTTGAACCCTTTGCGTTAGCCTCCTGCCTCTCTGTGTCAACTTTCTGGCCTTTTGCGTCACCCATGTAGGCCCTTCAGCCTTTGTGTAGTCTCTAACTACCTCCGTGTGGCTCATGCTGCCTCTGTGTAGCTTCTCCAGGCTCTGTGCTGGCCCTCTGGCACAATCTCTGCCTCTCTTCTACGTACTCACTGCCCCTCACCGCAACTCATATCACTTGTTTGAATTTTCTCAGCAAATCCTGCTCCAGAAAAATCGAACTGACTGATCAATCTTGCTGTATCTCCAACTGACCCTCAAGCCTCCTCTTATACTTTTCCTGTTGAGTCTTCGACGGCCGAGATTAAGTCTCTAATCAATGTCTAAGATTATATTTGGCTTGATCCATGTCATTTAGAACATTCTCACCCAATTTTATATTAATAACCATTAATATTTTAATTTTCCTTAGTTTAGACTTAGGAACTCCATTAAAAATATTAATTATTTTAATATCTCTCTAACTGGGTGGAATTTCCCCAAACCATTTCTAGGTCTTGGAGATCTCATGTGCTTTAGCCTCTCCACCAATTTTCATGGCTAGAGCACATCCGATGCTACCCCAAATAAACACATACACACGAGGAGCCACGAGGAGCCAAGCCAGCACACTGGTTGAGGAGGATTTCAAGGACGAGGAGCTGATCGAGGACGTGGCCAGATTATCTGTTATAGCTGTGGACAGGTAGGACACTTCACAAGATACTGTGAAAACCCTACGACAACCTACAACTATTGTAAGTATTTTGATCATGTGATAGAAGAATGCCCCACCCTTATTGCGAAGATGCAGGAAAAAAGAAACAAGCAACCTGCAAAAAATATTCAATGATGACCATTGGGCCAAGGGAGGATCAATCGCACATTGACATTGTAACAAGAAGTGGAGTTGTGACTAGAAATGATAAAGCCAATGGGAAGAAGGAAGCTGAAGCTAAATGGGTAAGAAAAACTACTAAAAAATCTCCTGCATTTGATATCCTGAAGGAAAAGAAAGTATTCATGGAGGTGAGGTGAAGCTTTATGGATGAGGGGGCCTTGACCTCTACCACACAGTCGACTGAGAAGGATAACTGCGAGATAGTACAAGTTACAACACAAGATGTGGATTTGAATATTTTGAAGTCCTTTCTACATACTTGCATGAAGTTGTTAAGAAATCAGAAGGTCGTAGAGGGATTGCAGAATTGATAGACTCTTATGCTCCTAAAGAGGTACCGTAGAGTGAGATGTGCGCAATGAATAATCTACATAGATGCAAGAAGCAGACTAGAAAATAAATGAGGCTTACAATGCAGATTGGGGAATACTACATGGATCAAGTTATCTTGGATCTAGGATCTTATGCCAATGTCTTGCTAAAGCAAACTTGGGAATTGATGGGTAAGCCAAAGCTGTAATGGTCAACTATTCAACTGAACATGGTGAATCAATAGAAGACTGTCCCTCTAGGAATATTTTCAGGTATCATAGTAGACATTAATGGAGTGCGCACTACCACTGACTTCGAAGTGATTGAGATTATGGATGATAGTAATCCCTACCCTGTATTGCTTTGATTGGATTGAGAATTTTCTAACATGGTTATAATTAACCTGAAGAAAAGGAAAATGATATTTGAAAGCAATAATATGAGAGTTTTGTTCGATTAGATCCATTAGAGGGAGCGAGATATATTGAACTTGTCAAAGAAGATTACAATGTAGATGACATCGACAACATTTATCAAATAACAACAAAAAAAGAAGAATGGATTAACCCTACTGTAGATGGAAAAATGGCTTGGGAGAAAGATAGTTCCTACACTTCAGATTCAAAGAAGGAATTGGGTAACTGGCAAAACATGTTGCATGAAGTGTCTACAAGGTAATGTGCAAGGATCACCAAAGCAGTGCGTTATATGACAACTAAGGTATGTGATTTACCTTTGTATGATGGTTTGGGTAATATAAATCCTTTCCTTAAAGATTATGAAATATGGGTACCCAAATGTTAGAGATTGCTAGCTTTGGATCAAGCACTGAGGGCTACTCCTGCTAGATGGTGGGGTACTCACAAGAAGAATATAGGGGACTGGAAACAATGTAGAGGATTGGTGTGATTAAGGTTTGGTCAAGTAGAAATAAGGCTCGTAGACAAGTATGATGGCCAGAATGATCCTAGAGATCATGTACATCTCTGTATCGTAGCTTGGGGAGAAATTCCATGAGAAGAATGGGTGCATGGCTTCATCCATGCCTTGGATACAATTCCTTAGAATTAGTATTTGGAAACCGAGCTTTGACATGGTACTGCTAGCTAGGCAGAAATGATTGATGGATTTATAATGACATTCAAATTTGAAGATGATTGTCCACATATAGATGCAGCTCTGAATATAGTTAAGAAGAAGATTTTTGAGAAAAAAATTCCAGTTATCTAGCAACCTGATTGGGCTGGGCAGATACATAATGTAATGGAATGCTATAATCTCACTACGGAAGAGGATGAAGATCCTCACAAGATTGACATCAAAGAATCAGAAGGTCATTGCGAAGTAAATGGACCTAAGATAGAGATGCCTAATATAATGAATCCATTGAAGACAAAGAAAGTCAATATAGGGTCAGAGGTTGAACTAAAGTACGCAACAATAAGAAATTACTAGGATGAAGACACAGACAGCAAGATAAAAAAATCTCTTGCATGAATATCAGGAGGTGTTCCCCACTAAGTTTTCAGATATGAAGGGCGTATTAGGAGATTTGGGAGTTATGAGGATTCCTCTGAAGCCTGTCAAGAAGAGACCTTATAGACTGAATCCAAAATACAAGTAGAAGGTGAAAGAAGAATTAGACAAAATGTTAACAGTTGGGATAATCGAACCTGTCGAAGAGTCTGAATGGGTAAGTCCCATGGTGGTTCAGGAAAAGAAGGCAAAAGGGGAAATTAGAATTTGTGTTGACTTAAGGAAATTGAATGATGCATGCCTACATGTCCCCTTTCCTACACCATTTACAGATGAAGTATTGGACAATGTAGGAGGACAGGAGGCCTATTCTTTCACAGATGTCTTTTCAGGATAACATCAGATCAGAATTGTGCCAGAAGATAGACATAAAACAACTTTTTCTACAGAGTGGGGCTCTTATCAGTACACGGTGATGCCTTTTGGATTGAAGAATGTGCCTGCTATATTTTCTAGAGTTGTAGTTTCTGCCTTTAAAGAATATATAGACAAGTTTCTGGAAGTATACTTCGACGATTGGAAAGTCTTTGGTCTATTAAAAAAGCATGTGGTAAGCTTAAGGTTGATGTTGGATACATGTAGGCAGTACGAGATCTCACTGAACTTGAAGAAGTGCATCTTTTGTGCACCATTTGGTATACTGTTGGGACATGTAGTTTGTAAATAGTGATTAATGGTGGATCACGTGAAGATCGCAGTTATTGTGAGCCTGCCAACACCAAAAATAGTGAGACAATTGTGCACGACATGGAGACACATTGGCTACTACAAAAAATTTATCAAGGGATATGTGCAGATAATTGTGTCGATGGAGTAATTCTTGATGAAAGATGTGACTTTTCAATGGAGTGAATAATGCAAGAAGAGCTTGGATGCAAACACATGGAGTGTGTGCATGTGGTTCCCATCCAATGTTTGTTATATTTAATAGATGGTGAGGAAGATGAGAGTCATTCTTGCATTCCATCATTCCGAGATTCTATCTTTTCATTCTCTTGGGAGAATGGTGTTCTAAGACTTAGGAGTCACTGGCAGTAGTACGTTGATTGAGGACTTGGGGGTGGCCAGTTGTAGCAAATTATTGCGCAATTGAGCCTACAGTTGGGTGGAGAGTCGTCCCCAAAACCTTGTTGCGGTAAGCTTACTTCTACCACAGGTAAGCACGGGTAAGCACTATTCATAGTTGAATTTAGCTAATTAATTATAGGTTTATTTGGCTAGGTAAGTGCCACTCTGATTTACATTTAATGTTAATAAGTTAATTAGATATTTCTTTTGGGCTGTTACAGTGGTTATGCCTATGGAATACATTGTGCCAAGTATGATAATTGCAGTTGTCACAAATATGGAAGACCTTGACATTATGAAGGAAATAATGTCGCAAATACTAGCTCTAAAAGAAGACAGGTTCATAACAGGGTTCCATCAGCAAGTGTAGAAAGCAAGGGAGAAAGCCTGGTATGACAGGCATATCAAGAAGAAGACATTTCAGGAAGGAGATCTTGTATTATTATATGGCAACAAATTTGCGAAGTTCCTAGGAAAATTTAAAACACATTGGTTAAGACCATATGTCATCAAGCACATCTTCGATGGTGGTATAGTTCAACTCGCAAAGTTGAATGGTCAGCTGATTCCGAGAAGAGTGAATGGTAGCAGGTTGAAAATATACAGGGACAACTTTGTCCCTAGAGCTTCGCACTAAAAAATGAAGGGAAGGAAGTCTTAGTGCCACCTACAGTTGAAAGTGGGTGCGGGACTATAAACTAATCTGCAGAAAGGGACTTCGTTGAAGGAAGATTACTGCGCGATACTCAAGAGTATGACAAAGTTTGAAGGAACTATGACAAAGAAAAGGTGACTGTGCCACAAGGAAAGGTTAGTCAAATTTGGTTGGAAATATGATTGTTGGAAGGAAAAAGCTATCATTGAAAGGAAATTGTTGTTAAAGGGTGTGGGATAAGAGCATTTATGAAGCACAGTTGGTTGTATCTAGCCCCATATCTACATTAAATGAGAAAATCTTGAACCAATCATGAGGCTGAGAATTCAAATTCGTTATAAAAACCATATCCCGCGCCACATTTGATACTTTGTTGTTAGGAGCATTTGAGAAATTGCATCTAAGTGAAGAGAAGAGAGCTATTGTATGTTTGATGAGAGTTTTGAGGAACTTGTTAAAATATTTGTAGAAACAGGATTAGCAGGTATTATGGAGGCACAAGAAATGAAGGTACCCATGTATCCAAGGCGCCAGAGGTCATCGATAAAGCAGGTACCCACAGAACCACAACCATAAAAGAAGTAGGAGAAGAGACCAGCTGAGGTCTCTAGGGTGGAAGTCAGAACATCCCCGAGGGAGAAAACACAGAAGGAAGTTCGCACGAAGAAGAAAGAAGATAAGGGGAAGAAGCATGTGCAGAAAGGAAAGAAGTTGATGCAGCAGAAGGTTCCTCAAAAAATCAATGATAGTGAAGAGGAGGTCGAATTTCACTGCATGGAGATAGAGGACAAAGAGATTCCCGTTGTTCTCCCACCTTACATGTTACCAAGAAAACTGAATGCCAAGCTGGTTAAGGAGTTGAAGGAAGGAAATTTTGCCACGTACACTCCATTGCTACTGAAGGAAGTGCGGTTTGATGGTGAAGTGTTGGGGAAGATCCCCCAGCTGAAGATGGAAGATTGGGACTTTAATGACCAGAGAAAATACCCGCAATTTGAACCATGTAGATATTTGAAGTAGGTTCAGTGCCCAGAAAGTGGAGTCATGATGCTAGAACTATTCCTACGGGCTACATGACTACAGAGAGTGGGCCTCTTGAATATGTTGAATGTGCCACACTTTGCTCGAAGCACATCCAATACAATTTGTTAAGAAAACAGCTCACAAAAAGATAGAAAAGATAGATCAATGCCTTAAAAATAAGCCTCTTCGAGGGGGAAACCTCCTTTACATTACACAAATGAACAATTCTTAGATGATTCAAATGAAAAAACCTCCTTTCTATATATAGGAGTCTAAGGGGTCACAGTATAACCAAGTCGACCTAACAATAATAATATAAAGGCACAAAAATAACAATAGAGGGATTCTATGGGGCACGGTAATAACAATATGGGGACAATAGGGGCACAACAATATTAATAAGGGATAAAACTACAATAGTAATGGGGGAATCACTAGTATTATAGGAACCTAACATGCCCCTCTTCTTCAAAAAAGTGTTGTACTCAACGCTTGAGTAGTTTTGGATGCTTCTGTATAAAATTCTCATCCTCCCATGTGGAATCTTCAGCTAATAAGTTCTTCCACTTGATGAGATACTCCGAAATTGATTGATTTCATAGTTGTCGAGTTCTTGTTTCTGTGACTACTTTCGGTTCCAATATAATTTTCCCTTCCTTGTCAAGTTTTGGCAATATTGTTTGAACTGGGAGATTGTCGCCTGTTATCACCTTGTCGCCTGTTATCACCCCAAGAAACTCTCCTAAATTGTATCTTAGAGATGCTCGGAAACATTACAAACTCAACATGATGTTGGAAATGGATGAATGGAAGGAATGATGCTTGTCTAAGCCAGATAACCACTCCTACTTTGCTTGACTCCAGACATGCGTGAACACCCCTAGGATACAAGGCTTTAGACTGCCAATTACTCATAGTTTAGGGGTTGGGTGAATATGGAGAATGCTGACCACACCAACAGATGCACAAGACCTTGTGATGGTCGGTTGCACCCAGTAAAGAGGTCTGCAAATCTAATTCCCTAATCCACAAATAGGATGACAACTATCTGTCACTAGGTGAAAAGAAACCTGAATAACACATTCACTGATACATGCAAGATTTTAGCACAGAGGTAGGATGGCAACTCCTCTAATGCTAAACATCATTCAAGAAAATTGCATAACAGGCACAACCTGGAATAGAATAGGAATGGAAAGTGAGCAATTAACAGCAAAAGAAGCTTGTATTAGCTAAAAATGAAGACGAGATGCTGCAAGTATCAAAGCAGTTACAGTGTCCAAAAGTTGAACCTTACGTCAAAACAACAACCATCATCCTTGATTACATCTATTTTTTGGGTATGTATAGAGTTTCATTCACAAAGATGCTCTGCTATTCTAGGCATGGAGGGGTCATAATTGACCACCAATTGCTTTAACTGCTTGATAGAGTTTCTGGTGTAATTTGCTTGCTTTAGTGAACAAATCCGATCTTCTTAGGTGCTCTGTTGTCCTTCTCAGGCAGGTGAAGTGTCATATGGAAGAAGTTCCATAACTATTAAATGCATTTACCTACTCAGGCTCTGTCCTTTTTCTCCTCGGCCATACTACTTCTTGAATGTAGTTGTTGAAGATGAAATGCGCCGGGTACTGGTAGATGATCACCTTCATCCTTCGGGTGCATGGCATGATCAGGGTGAGCGGATTGCATGGCAGATGTACGAGTAGGGCAGATGGAGGAGATCAGCCATCAGATCAAGTAGACGGATGGCAGAGATTGCTCGGTGGGAGGTATTGGGAGGAATAGGGGGCAAGATGATCACGAGCCATTGGATCTCAGCTGAGCATATCCAACAGTCATCGGGTGGAGGAGATGCACGGGATTTAACTGGCGGGCAAAAGGTTTGAGTGGTAAGCGGTATTGCTCATACCGCCATTGAGGGTCAGGCGGTAATCGTACAACGGGGTGCGATCCCATTCAACGCATGATGCATTGCAGAAAGGGACGAGCGAAAAACACTTTTATCGCGAGTTATCATGCAGTCGGTTTGCAGGCGCGGGGAGAGCGAACGCCATCCGATCGCGACAGGGATGATTGGATGGTGGAAGAAATAAACAGGTGGATTGTTCATTAAATGCAGTGGGGACCGTTAGATCAAGGTGCGGTGATCAACGACTACGATCAAAAGGTGGTGATGGACTATGGGAGTGTAGTGTCACATGAATATGGTTTTGTGAGGACTTAAGATTTGTGCTCAGGGCTTGGAGAATCTGAGTTTATCCCGGGTTTTGGATGAAAGAATGGAGATAGTGGGGGTTATGAGGGTGTGAACGGAGTGAAGGAGCAGGATAAGAATGAATAATGCGAGTCCTTTATGAGCATAACCAACACTGCCAAACTTGTATTCAACCCTTAAAATATCAAAGTATGTAGCAAAGCTAACACTGGCTCCTTTTAGGGATGAGATCCTCCCTGTGAGGTCTCAAGAACTTGCTGACCATTTCCTTCCTTGTAAAACCAATTAGCAAAATTTCCTAGTGTTCCATTGGGCATGGAGTCTAACTGAGTTTACACTAAAATTGATAAAATAACATATTTACAACTTTAAGGCCCAAAGACCTTAAGTAACATAAATTTTCAAAAACCACCTATTAACTGGGCCATCACAAACTGTCTCCCCTCCCATACTTTGCAGTATGAAGGTATTGTTCCCTTGGATCTGAGAAATAATAAAAGGCCCTGTCCAGAAAGCATCAAACTTCCCATGGTTGCCTCTCTTTTCTTTCAGTGCATCCCACTTCAGAACCAAGTCTCCAACCTAAAAATTATCTGTTTTTGTCCTTCTGTCAAAGGCTTCCTTGACCTTCTTCTCATGTGCCACAGACCTTTCAACCAGCTGTTCTTTGATTTGATGTACCTCTGCTAAATCAGTGATCCTTTTTGCCATGTCTTCTTCCTCATTCTGCTCTTCTTGTAGGAACTTTGCCAAGGGGAGAGTTAACTGAGTCGGGAATACAGCCTCAGTGCCATACACCAGCTTGAATGGAGAATTCCCTATGGATTTCTTAGTGGTCACTCTATCAGCCCATAGTGCATACTTGAGCTTAGAATCCCAATTCTTTTTGTTATCTTCCAACAGCTTTTTAATTATCTTTATCAGACTCTTGTTGGAAGATTCTGCTAGACCATTGCCTTGAGGGTAATATGAGGTGGAATGAACTAGCTTAATGCCCATTGAATTGCACATATCCACCAATTATTTTGCCCTAAAGGCTGTTGCATTATCTGTGAATAATTTATGTGGACAACCAAATCTGGTGAAGATATTCTCTATCAAAAACTTCACGACCACATGATGATCAACCTTTCTAGTAGGGATTGCTTCAATCCATTTAGTGAAATAGCCAGTGGCTACTAAGATCCATCGATGTTGACCACTGGAATGTGGATTTATCTCTCCAATGAAATCCAAGCCCCACTACTTAAAAGAGCCACTAGCATGTATAGGCTTTAAGGGCAGGGATTTCAATTGCTGTTTCCCTGCAAATCTTTGGCACCTGTCACAAGATTTAACAAATAAAAATACATCATAAAATAAGGTGGGCCAATAGTACCTAGCTCTGAGGACCTTGTGAGCTATAGTTTTCCAATAATAGTGTCCTCCACACATACTGGAATGAAGTTGCTACATTACTTCAATGGATTGTTTTTTGTCCAGACACCTTAGCAGAATCCCAGAGGGATCTCTCTAGTAGAGCAGATTTTCATGAATGCAATATTTAGCTGCCCTGAGCTTAATAGTTCTAACTTGGCTTGAACTAAGACCTGGAGGAACTTCTAGCTTCAACAAGAATTGAGCTATTGCAGAGTACCAACCACAAGAAGCTAAATTTTCTGTCAATGACTGATTTTTTCCTAGTTTAGTTGTTTCTTCTGTTGCTTGATCATTTTCTGAAATCATGCTTATAAAATCCATGTCTAGCATTCTACAATTTTCCTCAACCATTAATCTGGCAAGACCCTGACCTCTGACAAGCTTAGTGGGCTTCAATTCCATATTAAATTCAATTAGCTTTGCAATCCATTTATCCCTTCTCCCATTAGCATCAGGCTATGTTAGGACATCCTTTACTGAAGTAGAGGGTACATATGCAATTACCTTAGAATGCAGAATGTAAATTCTGAAAGCTTTCAAGGACTTGATAAGAGCGTATGCTTGTTTTTCAATGATGTCATACTTCAGTTCAACATCTCTTAATGTTTTGCTGAAAAATTCCATTAGATGCTCTAAACCTTCTTCATCTGCTTGCAATAAAACTACTGCAAGGGTGTCTTCAGAGGCAAATGAAAATATATGGAACTCCTTGCTGTAATCTGGACTGCTTAAAGTGGGAGCTTCCATAATAGCTTTCTTAATTGACTCAAAGGATCTTTTTGCTGAATCAGTCCATTTGATCTCTGACTCCTTTCTCAACATGGAGGTAATATGCTTCACTAGTTCTGCAAAATTTGGGATGAACCTCCTCACAAAGTTTATTTTTCCCAGAAAGGACTGGATATATTTCTTTGATCTTGGGACAGACAGGGTCTGTATTGCTCTTACTCTCTCTGGGTCAGTTCGAACACCTGCAGCAGAAACAACATGTCCTAACAGCTTGCCTTCTTCTAAAGCAAACTGTGACTTTTTAGGATTGACTGAAATCCCAAAACTTTTGCACTTCAGGAACACTTTCTTCAAATGCTGCAAGTGGTCATGATGGCTGCTGGAGTACACTATTATATCATCAAGGTAGATAAGGATGAACTTATCCTTCTCTCCCACAAATGCTATATCCATAGCTCTCTGAAAGGTGGCACCAGCATTCATCTGCCCAAAAGGCATCTTGGAATACATGAAAGTGCCCCAAGGAGTGGTGAATACAGTCTTCTCTTGGTCATCTGGATGTACAGCAAGCTAATTATACCCCGAAAATCTGTCTAGGAAAGACATCACTTTGGCTCTTGAGACCTTTTGCAGCAAATGCTCCATCTTGGGTAGGGGATAATTGTCTTTCTTAGAGCATTTGTTCAAATTTTTGAAATCGACACAGAGTCTGATCTCTCCACTTTTCTTCCTTACCACTACCAAATTGGCTACCCATTTTGAATATCTGAGAAGGACTATGATTTTGGAAGCCAGTAATTTTTTGATCTCCTTTTCAACTGGGGGAAGGAGCAATGGGTTTATTGGTCTTAGTTTCTGCTTGAAAGGGATGGTGTCTTTCTCTAAAGAAATTTTATACTGGATGATCTTTTTGTCATATGTTTTCAGGTCACTATATTCCTAGGCAAAGACATCATCAAATTGCTTCATTAAACTGCAGTATTCAACACTTTGGGTAGTAGACAAATGGGTGGACAGGTTTATGTATCTTGGCTACTTTGGACTTCCTATATTATGCTTATGGACTGCAAATTGGTCTTCTTTTTGGGCAGCCTTATAAGGCACATCGTTCTGATCAAATAACGTTTCTAAAGGAACCAGGCCCTTAGGTATATGATTGTTGGGCAGTTGGACAATGCTATCTTTACCAATTCTACTTATAGGTTGGAATTTGGGGCTTCCTTCTAATGCTTCATTCTCTTGGTCAATTTGCATTTCAGAGAATTCATTAATGACTTGCAGGAACCTATTCATTTCATCATCATCTTCAAAAACTTTCCAATGCTGGACATTATCAGGCAAGGATGGTCTATATTTCATTTGAACTTCATAAACTAGTCTGGGAGGCATGGGAGGGATAAACATGCTAGCAGACACAACAAGGGAATTAGCAAGCTGGTTTTTGACTCTAGGGATGTATGAGATACAAAAACTGTCAAAAGAATCTTTGAGTCTCCATACCTCATCTCTGTATTCTTTCAACCTTGGGTGCTTCGCTTGAAATGTTCTGTTTACTTGCTGAATGATAAGATCATCATCTCCAAACACCTTTATGTTCTTGATTCCTCTATATTTTGCTACATTAAGGCCTAATATCAGAGCCTCATACTCTGCTATGTTATTGGTGACCTGGAAGGCCAGCTTAAAAGACAAATGTGTGCTCTCTTGTTTTGGAGATACCAACACTACCCCTGCTCCTGCAGTCTCCCTGGAACATGCTCCATCAAAGAACATCTCCCAAACCTTATTTCCTTGCTCTTCCTCGGCCTGATTCACTGGTTTCTTGATCTGCATTGAGGCCTTATGGGATTCTTCAATTTGGAGAATACAAGCTCTAAAATCAGTGTCTATAGCATAAATAGGATGATTAGAAGGATTCTTCTCATCGCTGATGTTGTATGCCAGTTGTGCTTCTCTGTACAATCTCCTGCTTTCTCCTCCAAAGATTGGGACAATGGCATAAGATAAAGTGTTCTGTAATGTCCCACCTAGTCTCTTAATCCATCCTCTGGACAACATCATGCCAAAATTAGGAGGGACATCTGCCACCACAATGTCCATCACCATGCTCTTCATGGGCAGCTAAGTTAGGATAATGGCCAGGTCTTTGATCAATCCCAGGCATTCACCTTCCTCAAATCAAATGAGAATAGATCATGATATGGTCTAGTGATATCAAGGCCTAACTCTTCCATGACAGCTTTAGGCATCAAATTGTGGCTGGCCCCTGTGTCTAGCAGGCAGTTGTGGAGTATTTTGTCATGAATGGTCAAGGAGACATAAAATGATGGAGAATTATCATTAGTGGGTTCGGTCATTGGGCTAAGCACAACTGCAGGCTTATCATCTTGCAAATTGACATAGTCAGTGGAGGTTTGTATGGCTTTCAGCTCAAGGGCCTCAAGGATAGGCTTCATAAACACTTCGCTCTTTACAAGTTCTGATAGAGGTACAAATATTTTTAACTTCTGGACTTCTGATTCAAAACTGAACGGGGAAGGGGACTTGTCAAGGCCTCTTACCTCTTCAGCTGGTGTTTTGAGGATGACTGGGTCAGTTGGTTGCCTTTTCTGTTTAATATTCTGTCGTTCTGTAGGGACAATAGATTTTTTGGCAGGGTTCTCCTTGACATTGTTTGCTTTTGACCTTAGATTATATCTTTGTCGCTCATCAGTCTGCAGAACAACCTCTTTGTCCCATTCTTGACTGGTTTGGTACTGCAGCAATGATTCTTCATAGGTGACCAATGTCAAAAAGGAAGCACTGCCCTTATCTTCCATGCAACGAATTTCATCCTCTTCTTCAAACTGCTCCTCCTCCATGACCACGTTTTGAAAAGGAGCCTTAACTTTCTGTTCTTCATTTGCTTCTTGACCCCTCTGAATAATTTTCAACTGTTCATTTGCTCTTTTGAATGGATTTTGATTTCTTGGAGCAAATGTGTTTTGTAGCCTTGTCTTTCCTGAGATCTACTCAACCTTAAGCTTGGATATCTTAGCAGCCAATGACTCTATCATTCTAGTCATTTTGTCTAACTTAGGTTATGAAGATGAAGCAGAGGAAGAAGAAGCCTCGCCCCTCTGCCTTATTCTGTCAGCATGACTTTTGAGCTTTTCTGCAGCCATGATATTAGATTCCACCTCCAGTGCTGCATCTTGCATTTCAACTAAAGTGGCACATCTTCTTTCCCTTAGGAGTAGGCAGAAATCAGAGTCAAAAGCATTGGCATAGGTGAGTTTGGCAGAGGTGGGGGTTGGCTTTACTTCAGCGGGTATCTTGCTATACATATGATTGAATCTTTTATTAAAATCAGGCAAAGATTCCCCATTTTCCCTCTTCAGGTTACCAAACTCAGTATGGTAATATAGCAAGTCTTTTTTATCCCCCCCAGTGCTTCAGAAATGCATCATCTAATGCTTCAATGTCTATTATAGACCTAGGGGCCAATTCTCTGAACCAATTTCTGGCCTCTCCATCAAGGCTCTGGACAAATACTCTCATCCACACATCATCCTCACTAATATCCAGGTTATCAGCATAACTATAAAAAGACTCGAGGTGTTCTTCAACTATTAACCCCTCTGTACCAGTGAATTTAGGCATATACTTTTGGTGTTCTCCTGTAGGCATGGCATTCAAAGGAACAGGCAAAGACCAAGGTCCATATCTAGCAACTATGATTCTTTCCATCTTAGTAGGTGCTTGCTGGCCTGCCATGGCTGGGGTAGGTGGAAGGATACTATCAGATTGAATGGTAGGAGGCAATGAAATAGGTGACAGGGACAAGGGAATATGATGGACTGTATGGGAAGTTTTCTTTGGACTGAGATCTAAAGGAGAAATGAAATAACAAGGAGCTTTATGAATCTCTGAGGATAGTTCTTCACTAACAATGTTAGGCTCTAGATCTTCAAACTGTATATTCTCAGTTATAACCTTCTCTTGCAGAGATACATAAGATTTCTTAGGCTTACCTGATCCTGATGCTCCTTTTTGTGATGTTTTCTTCTACTTAACAATATTCTCAGGGTCAGGCACTGGGTCAGTTGGTGATTCTTGAGGATTTCTCTGGGTATGCCTCACAAACTGAGCCAGAACTGAAACGTGGAGTCGCCACTAGGTTGGTTCTCCAGTAGAGTCGCCAGATAGATGATTACAACCAGAAATGTGTCCAAACTTTGACTATCATCAAAGCTGGAACTGTGTCGTTCTCCCAGGGAAGCTGAGCTTCAATCTCCTCTCCCTAGCAACGGCGCCAATTAATGTTATCACCCCAAGAAACTCTCCTAGGTTGTATCTCAGAGATGCTCGGGAACATTACAAACTCAACATGATGTTGGAAATGGTTGAATGGAAGGAATGATGCTTGTCCAAGCCAGATAACCACTCCTACTTTGCTTGACTCTAGACATGCGTGAGTACCCCAGGTTATAAGGCTTTAGACTGCCAATTACTCATAGTTTAGGGGTTGGGTGAATATGAAGAATATTGACAACACCAGCAAATGCACAAGACCTTGTGATGGTTGGCTGCAACCAGTAAAGAGGTCTACAAATCTAATTCCCTAATGCATAAACATGATGACAGCTCTATATCACTAGGTGAAAAGAAACCTGAATAACACATTCACTGATACATGCAAGATTTTAGCACAGAGGTAGGATGACAACTCTTCTAATGCTAAACATCAAGAGTTCAGGAATATTGCATAACAGGCACAACCTGGAATAGAATAGGAATGGAAAATGAGAAATTAACAACAAAAGAAGCTTGTATAGCTGAAAATGAAGACGAGAGGCTGCAAGTATAAAAGCAGTTATAGTCTCCAGAAGTTGAACCTTAAGTGAAAACAACAACCATCATCCTTGATTACATCTATTTTTTGGGTATACATAGAGTTTCATTCACAAAGACGCTCTGCTATTCTAGGCATGGAGGGGTCATAATTGACCACCAACCGCTTTAATTCCCTGATGGAGTTTCTGGTGTAATTTGCCTGTTTCAGTGAACAAATCCGATCTTCTCAAGTGCTCTGTGTCCTTCTCGAGTAGGTGGAGTGTCATATGGAAGAAGTTCCATAACTGTTAAATGCATTTACCTGCTCGATATCTATCCTTTTTCTCCTCGGCCATACTGCTTCTTGAATTAAGTTGTGGAAGATGAAATGTGCCAGGTACTAGTAGATGATCGCCTTCATCCTTCAGGTGCACGACATGATCAGGGTGAGTGGACTGCATGGCAGATGTACAAGTAGGGTGGATGGAGGAGACCAACCGTTGGATCAAGTAGACGGACGATAGAGATTTCTCAGTGGGAGGTATCAGGGGGAAGCGAGGGCAAGACAATCGCGAGTCGTTGGATCTTGGGTAAGCAGATCCAACGGTGATCGAGTGTGTTATCATAAAATCAGTACTAAGGGCTGCTACTTAATAAGATCTCATGAAACTGTTTCAGACCAGGCTTTAGACTAAGGTTAGCCTCCTTAGTCAGAGAGGGCTCTCTCACAGATTTTTGATATGCATTAAGGGCAAGAAAAGATGGCTAACTCTTTAAACAGTAAATGAAGTTTAAGCTGGTTGGAACAACAAAATTAGGCTTCACCCATTGGACTCATGGAGTCATACACTTCTGCAGTAAACAAGTAGCTACTCAATCATGGAAACCAAGGCATATAATGTCTCAATGCTCAAAACATTTACCAAGCAGAACCTCAACTCAATAAACATACACAGAAAGTCTGAGCACTAGGTGAATTCAGAGTGATTGCATGTTTAATGAACTGTAAAACAAGAAGAATAAAGACCAAACCACATATACTATGAGCATTTGAAACACAAGATGAATCTTGGGAAGAAAAAGCATCCTTTCTATTACTGTCAAAGTTCTTTACATAAGCCAATATGAAAACTCTGTTTTTATAAAAATCTCCAACCCTTTTTACATCAGAGTTTCTCCTATATATAGGAAAACAAAATTAAACTACCTTGAGTCTCCTCCTCCAGCATGAGGGGAGCTCGAAAATTTATCATTAATTTCCTTATCTATATTTAAACTAACTTATTAAATACAAAGGTATTGTGTTGTAAATACATAGAGTCCTATTCCTAATGAAACTCTAATTCTATCTCCTCGTATGCATGATTCCTTCTTGAGCTTTGACACTTGTACTATTTCTGTAGTGGTTGAAATACATTAGAGAGACATTCATTGAACGAGCTGCCTTGGATTCTAACTGTGCAGATGACTCATTATTTGATGAAGATGTGTGCCCTGTTTTCATGGTCCTTGCCTTCCATCAATCTTTATTTCCAAAAGAACATGATTTAAGTTGTTTAATACCTTTGATGACCACGCATAACACCATATGGCTAATAATTTGGATGCTTTGTGAACTAGACAGGTGTTCAACCCAAAACTCCGGTAACCCTACCAGAACCCTAATATTTTGGTCATAAAGTAGCTTTAGGAAAACTTTAACAAAAAACCAAAATGTTTCACCTTTTTGCTCCAACATTTACACCTGTCATTCTTTGAATTCTTAAATAGCCTTGTATGGTTTCTTTCCTGCCCTCGAGGCATTCCTTTTCAAAATTTGCTGACCTCAGCATCAATTTCATTGGTTTTTTACAAAACAGTCACCTACAGCAGTTTCGTAGCGCGCTACGAAACTGCTGTTCTTTTCAAAAATTACAGTCTTCAATAAATTTATCAAATACTTTGTGACTGCTACAGCTTCGTTTTTAGCTTCAAAACTCCTAATTTATCTTCCTTTTTTATGTTGTGCTTACATGCCTCAAAACCAATGAACTTAAGAAAAATAAAACAAAAACTTGGGGAAACATTTGACCTTAAACATTTGCAATTTTTATTTGGCAGCTAACTTGCCTAACTGAGCTTTTAGTTTTGCAAGCTCTTTTTCCATGGCTGCAATTTCTTATACAGTTTTCTCCAAATTAGCCATTTCTTCCTCAGCTGCCTCCCATCATTCCTTTGAAGATGAGGTTTTGGTTTCTTTGACGATGGGAACCTTTTTATCCATATCTTTCTTTTTGACTTCCTTTGCTTTTTCTGCTTTAGGTAGCTGCTTTTCCATCTCTTTGGCTTGTCCTCTTGTGTATGGTTTTCTTTTGATTTCCTCTGCCTTCTCTGCTTTAGGTAGTGGTCTAATTTCTTTTGTTGCAGGTACCTTCACAGCTGTCTCATCCTGATGCAATTTCTCAGCTATTTTGCTTTGCCTCCTGGTGACTGGCCTTCATGGTTTGACCATAAATTCCTTACCAAATTCTTCAAATCTTAACCTTTTTGAGGCCTTTGATTTTTTGGTGCTATCAGGTGATGACTGGGTTAGGTCAATAGGCATTGACTCAACCTGCACTGTTTTAGCTTGTTCAAAATCAATTGCCTCAGCAAATCATTTAGACTAGCGTTTGACATAGGGCTTTCTTCCACCGCTATTGATTTTCCCTTTTCTCTGCTTAGCTGACTTCTGGTTTTGACTCTTGACACCTGTTCAACTCCACTTGGCCCTGGTGCATCTTTCTGGTGCTTGATTTTCTCCTTTGCTGATGACTTAGGTGTCTCCTTTGCTGATGACTTAGGTGTCTCCTTTATAACCACAGACTTCTCGGATTTACTCAACTTGGTTTTGGTCTTCTTTTGGCCTTTCACCTCCTTTCTAAGCTCAGCCAGGGTAGGTTCTTCAGTTCTTTTTTCTCTTTCCTTATCCGGTAATGGAGTGAGGCCTGTCTTGCTTTGAAAGCCGGCCATAAAAATAAAAGAATCCCAATCTCTACCAATTTTTTGCAAAGCATCTAACACCAGCAACTTTACTAAACCATGGTGAAAGAGGGATGTTTCACAATCATCTTTCTTTAACTGGACTTTGTCACACATTCTACTAAGACTTCTGAACAAGTAGAAAGGGATGTCTATTGATGCTTTACCTGTGAAATGCAACAAGAGTTTGAAATGATAGGAATAAACTTTGGTGTACCTCCCCTCGCATGTTAGGTATTTCTGGATGCATGTAAGGAGCAGAGCATAATGTTCTTTTACATAACTCCCATACTGTTCTTTTAAAAATTCCTTACAGGGACTCATGTCAAACTTAAAATTTTTTAACCACTCTTGTCCTCCTCTCGGAATTTCAGTGACAATAGAAATGGCTTGTGGAGACACAGGAAATTCTAGCATTGACACCTTAGAATTCAGGCCAGTAAAATTCAATGCAAAAGCTTTCGTTACCTCTGTATGTCCTCCCTTCAACTTTTCGTAAAACCTCCAGCAACTAGCATTTTTAAAGGCTCTTGCTACACCTTCATCTCTGAGTGTAATACCAAGCCCCTCTGGCTCTGTTCTTAGGCACCTTCCGGATTGATGTACTCTTTTCTCCATCTTGCTACGAATGTCTTCACACAGAGAACTAACAGCAGCAACAACTCAGAAACAACCTCAGCTTTGGAGTGCAGGCTTGCTTGCAATGATCCCTTTAAATGAAAACTCGGGCTTCTTTGCGTTTTTTCAAAAAAAAAAAATCTCGTCATACAACAGGCATGTTAATTCACCATGAATAAACATTATGAGGCAACCATACCTCATAAAATCTCTTTAAAATAATTGTCATGTGTGTGATCCTAAACCTGATGGCGGAATGATAACCTATCATGACCTGGAGAAGACATCAACTGACAAAATGTGAACGGACCTAATGACTCATCTTCCCAGACTTGACATTTCAAGAAAATGCGCCGCAAAAACCCCGAATCCCCGATTTCGTAGCACAGACAATTATGAATTGACAAAACGCGCTACGAAATGGCTGGTAAATGATACGCTGCGAAAAGGTGGGAAAATGATTGCGCAGCTAAATTGGCCAATCAGATTGCGCTGCGAAACTGCGCAAAATACAAGTGACGCAAACAAGACAAGACATGCCTTAAACAATAATGATGGAGGGTATTCTAACGGTTTTTCACAAGGACTCACATTAATACCTTTTGAAATTGTGATTTCAAAGTGACACACATAGAAACCTATTAACTTAAACAAAATTTTTTTATATGAATTTTTGGACATAGGTGGACTGTGGTTTTAAGTGATAACAGAGTGGAGGAGATGCATGAGATTTAATTGGTGGGAAAAAGGTTTGAGTGGTAAGTGGTATCGCTCGCACCACCGTTGAGGGTCAGGTAGTAATCGTACAACGAGGTGTGATCCCATTCAATGCATGACGCATGGCGGGAGGGAACGGGCGAAAACCACTTTTATCGCGAGTTATCGTGCAGTCGGTTTGCAGGCACGGGGAGAGAAAATGTCATCCGATCGCGGCGGGGATGATCAGACGATGGAAGAAATAAATGGGTGGATTGTTCATTAAATGCAGTGGGGACCGTTAGATCAAGGTGCGACGATCAATGGCTGTGATCAAAAGGTGGTAATGGACTATGGGAGCGTGGGGTCACATGAATATGGTTTTGCGGGGACTTAAGCTTTGCGCTCAGGGCTTGGAGAAACATAGTTTATACCGAGTTTTGGATGAAAGAATGGAGATAGTGGGGGTTACGAGAGTGTGAACGAAGTGAAGGAGCAGGAGAAGAATGACTGATGCGAGTCCTTTGTGAGCATAGCCAACACGGCCAGACTTGTATTTGACCCTTGAAATATCAAAGTATGTAGCAGAGTTAACTTTGCCTATACATTCTTTAAACATGAAATATGGAAAACTGGGTGCACTCGATAAGCTGCAGCAAGCTCCAATTTGTATGCCATAGTACCAATATTTTGCAACACCTTGTACGGACCATAATACTTTGGTGATAATTTATTATCCT
>APFE031541623.1:4061-29106 GCA_000404065.3 Pinus taeda | reverse complement strand
CAATTCTTCCATCTTATCGTCCATGCCATTCATCTTAGCTTCCATCTTAGCATCCATGCCATTCATCTTAGCTTCCATGCCATTCATCTTAACTTTTATGCCATTCATATTAGCTTCAACACCATTCATCTTGGCTTCATTTAACTTTAGTGAGAGTGAAATTTGTTGTACTTGACCTTGTAATTTTGATATATCATGTTGCATTTCTTCCTCTTCTTCATGAGTCATGCTAGAGCTTTCAAGTTGCTTGCTAGGTGTTTCCATTTTATTTCTTTGGGGTATTAATTAATGCTAATAATTCTTCACTATTCCCTTTGAATTCCTTCAAACTAATTTTTCCAACCAACCTTATGCAAAAAAAAAAAAAATTACACACCTTTTTTTTTCACTTTGTAAGAGCTCAATATTGAATCTATTGTATCTCTGTAGCCATGGATCTTGAATATCTGAAATATCATCCTCTAGTAGCCCTTTGAGTCCTCTTTCTAACCCTGCAAGTCTGATCAAGATTGGATTCTCCAAGGAAGAGTTATGCCAAACCTCCCATGGTGACCTGATTATAGACTAGTTCAGTAGAGAAAACTTGTATGACATGTCGCATCTCACTGTTTCAACCTTAGGTTCTGAAAATGATACTCACAAAAACTAAAGTCCATCCTCTTTGTGTAACTTCTTACGAAAATTCAATCTGATATTCAAAGCGAAAGTTATGGCGATTTTCCCAAGGTGACCTTTTTGAAATGTAATTCAGGGGTCTACAAAAACCCTAACTTCCTTAGATCATATCTCTGAGAATATAGCGAGACAAGCTCTGAAATTCAAACCGAGGTTTAGCACAATTTCTCTCAAATGGTTTTTTTTTTTTTGCTTCTGAAACATCGCAGAAAAAAAAAGTTATAGCGAAAATTCCACGATGTCTTGTTTGGAGCAGCGAAACCCTAGAGTCCAAAGCTCTGATACCAAATGTTATGAAACTAGCTCACAAAAAGATAGAAAAGATATATCAACGCCTTAGAAATAAGCCTCTTTGAGGGGGCATCCTCCTTTACATTACACAAATGAACAATTCTTAGATGATTCAAATGACAAAACCTCCTTTCTATATATAGGAGTCTAAGGGGTCACAATATAACCAAGCCGACCTAACAATAATAATATAAAGGCACAAAAATAACAATAAAGGGATTCTATGGGGCATAGTAGTAACAACATGGGGACAATAGGGGCACAACAATATTAATAAGGAATACAACTTCAATAGTAATGGGGGAATCACTAGTATTATAGGGACCTAACACAATTTGTGTGCAACAAATCCTTGCACTAGTACAAGATGGATGCATTTGGCTAGGAACGAGGATCCTGATTGATGATATGTTAATAAAAAAAATCACAGTGTTGCCTCATCAGGGAAAAGACCCCATAGAAGAATTTGTGGGAAAAAATAAGGAAAAGAAGATGGTACAAATGGTGAAGGAAAAGTTCAGACTAGTGAAGAAGTCACGGGGATATGACATCAATTCCATTTATAACCAAGGAGTACATTTTGTCGTGCACATCTTAGCAGGTAAGATAATGAGGATGTGTAGGCTAATAAAGTTCCTATAACTATAATATCTTTGGCTACGCAGTGCAACACAAGGGTCCAGTTTAACTGGGTTGCCTATGAAGAGGGAAAGACATTCCATTACACTTGGTTGATAATCCTCATCATCCTAGTTGCGTGGAAAGAACCAGAAGACTCACAATTTCCATCTGTCGAGGTGGATGTTTGTGAAGCAATAAGGTATGACTCCCTCTAGTCTACTAAGGAGCCAATGTGAGCAACAGAGAATAGGATTTTCTTTGTGGTGATGGAAATGGATTTACACATGGTGGTGAATCAACATCCAAGGTTGTCACCGAGTTTACATAAGAATTATTGTCACATTTCAGACTTCAAATCAGACTTCCACAAAGCCTATGTGAAGGAAATGAAGGACCCAACTAGGACATGGCACCCATTGCCATACTTAGTAACCGAAGGTGATTTTCTCACAGTAGTACAATAATGGCCGAAAGAATGGATGACTCCACTCGGTGGAGTAGTTGGAATAGAGAAGGGTACCCCGCAAGGTGCAAGTACAAGTTGAAAGGATGCAAACATAGAAACAAAGGAAATAGAGTAGGAGCATGAGGAACCTTCAGTGTTGCAGGAGTATCAGAGGAGTCACCTTTTATTGTTAGAAGGTGAGACACAACAACTATGGCAGGCAAGAGGAAAAAATAGAAAGCATATAAGTCCAAGGGTGTAGAAGCACTTGTCTTCACTGATGGGGACATCAACGAGATCAGAGAGAAGGTCCAAGAGATCACAGTGGAGACCTGGGACAAAATTGGTGATTGTTATAGAAAGATATTAGCTGAGGTACAACACGGCATCGCAGAGCTGAAGGTGTTGCTATAAATAGAAAAAAATATAGAACAAATCACTCAACCATGGTAGGTAAAGAGAAGAATAGAGGCATAGTTCCGTGTTAGAATTTTGGAGGTTCCAGTAGGGGCACTATAGTTCTACATGTTGGAGGACAAAGAATGAGCCAAAGCATGGAAGATTGTCAACATAAATATTTCCATAGTGCCCATTCAGGTGTTGCACGAATGCCATCAAAGTTCAACAACCGAGATGCAGGAGCAGGAACAACAAACCTCAACATTGACGATGCAGATGGAAAAGGAGAAAGTTGTGCTGAAGAAGGAGTTGCAGTAGTTATCTCAACAAAGAGACGATGCATGTCAGTGACAAGAGAAGTTGGAAAAATCCATCGAAGATAGTTGCAACATAGTCTCGGATGTGAAGGTCGATGAGGAGGAACCACCACCAGAGAAGGTCACGGAGCTCACCCATGCAATCAAGGAATCAAAGAATACACTGGAAAAGATAAAATTCAAGTACAATGTGCAGATATTAGAGCTGCAAATAAGGTTCCAGAAGCGCAGGAGGAGAGGTAGAAATAATTAAAGGTAACATTGAAAGGCATCTCCGACATAGTGGCAGACTACGGGAAATTATTGGATGACACGATGCAGATTTGGACCTCACTGCAAGAGGATCCAAACAACCAAAAGATTGAGGAGGAATTAGAGGTGAAGTAGAAGTGGCATGATGAGATCTTGGTAGTTGTAAAGACCCTACTAGTCTTGCAGAAGCTCGCCAGTATTACTGAAGGAAAGGACCTCCAAAAGTAGATAGATGATCTTCGGAGGAAAGATCAAATTTTACAAGTGAGGACTCAGCCATGGCACGATGATGCCCTCAAAATTTCTCAGGCAGTGGATGAAAGGCTCAAAGAGTTGAAGAAAAGGGAGGAAGAAATACTACAGAATGTTGCTGGCCCAACCACAGAGACATCACTGGAGGAGGTGCGTCGAGAGGAGAAACAAATGGCAGAGATAGTCTAGTAGTATAAAGCATTCTAAAATAGAATTGTAGAGAAAATCAAGGGAATTGCAGCTGAGTGCCTCGAGATGAGTCACGGGTGAGTGTTGGGGGCCTGTTGGGCATAACCCAACTTGGCCCAAGTTTTGATTAAAAAACCCCACATTTTGAGGAGCAGAGTGCGCGGAGCTGGTGAAGTTCTATTCATCGTGCATTGTTTAGGGGCTTTGGGGTGGGTCAAAAGTTCCTTATTTTGTAACGGGTTTCAAGTATTAGTCCATTTTTTGGTCAGATCCATGGTATTTGGACCATGGTCTTGTAGTAAGAAATCCTATATAAAGAGGATGCAATACTTTGTTGAAGATAACTAAGCTAAGCATAGACAAAATTCATAATTGATCATATTTTTTGAGCTTGTGTGGGAAGGCTCCACGGCTGAGTGTGCGGAGGCCTTGAAGAGTCTGTAGCTGTGTGCATAGACCACTTGTAGCTAGGTGTGCATGTCAGAGAAGTGCATGTATTGAGGAGCCTTACTAATAAAGAATAAGTTTTGGCGAAGTATTGTGTATCTTTCTGTGTTCATTATCTGTTGTTATTAATATCGTTATGCATGATGTTGCATTTAATTATGCAAGGAGCTATTGCTTCGTGATCTCATGCCCGATTGAGATCACCAGACAACAAAATATAATGGATAATATAATCTAAGAATGATCCCTAATCCAGATGGTCATTCATGTAGTGAGCAGTCAGATCTATGCTATAAAGATAAGAGATCACACCTAGTATCCTCGCATGTCAGAGAAGGGTTTGATTTCAATGCAGATCTTGCGATCCACTCGAGTGATCCAACATGTCTGCACCAAATATCTATCCCTGCACACAAACACAACTAAACAAGGACAACAGTTGATCTTCCTCAGAAGATCATGAGATCAAAAGCAATAGATACGATCATATAACATACTGAACACAAATTCATGTAAGGAAGGGAACATAGATTTTTATTAACCATATAAATGAAAGTACATCAAATGTATACCTTAACAAATAAGATCCTATCCTCCCACTTGTAATATGGTCTCTTCTCCCAAGACAACAGAGCTCTCACGCTATAGTTTGGATACTCTCCCCTGCCCCCTTTCCTCTTAGTGAGATTATATAAGTTCATTCTATCCTTTGGGATAATGTATCTAGACACCTAGGGGCTTGAGAGGTTAGGAAACTTCTACAATAATGGACCCCTAGCCAACTCAAACACAAATGGGTCAAGTTGATCTCCTTGGGAATGACAAACTCTAGAAACCTTTTTCACAATTATGAGCTTTTTCTCAATTATCTCAATTATGAAATAAATATTATCTAATAATTATAATATTTTGGCAAAATAATTATGAGAAATTCCTCAATTATGTAATTTCACCCTTTTAACATGGGATAAATCTCACATAAGTAAAATAAAAGGTGAAAAGGGATGCATTTTAGCCAAACAACTAAGGTAAGTTGAACTTGGGTTTCTCTCACTATAATGGAGTGACAAATAGGGTTGTAATAGATGCCCCCTAATGCATGAGGTCAGAAGAGAAACTGATGGTCAAAATGCATTACAATAATACTCAATGCTCAAAATAGGAGGAAGGAGCCAAGGCTATGAAGATAGTTCGAAGGAACTCAAGTGCTAAACTCTCAACTCTGCTGATAACATCCCCGAGGTGGGCATACCCATGCTCGGTTAGGAGAAGATGTTGAACATGGCCACCATAAAATACATTGCAGATCCATGACATGAAAGGATAGAACATGGACATGAATACATACACAGTGGATCCATGTGACTCAACAGATAGAGCATAGCGCCAACAAATACAATGTGGATCTATATCAAAATATACATCAGTAGGACTATGGACACATGAAAAACAGAGAAGTGTCTCAAGATAGCCCTCAAAGTACATCAATGATACATAACTCCAACACAATTTCCCAAAGGATGCCATATAAGAGTGAGATGTCCTTAACCCAGGGTCTTCGACATAACCCCGATGGTACGAATCTACACCACACGAATAGATGAGCTAAAGTTGAGCATGGTAGAAACTGCTTGATTACCCACCAATGAGGTAAACCAGTAATAAATGTGAGGGAATCCACCAATGAGGAAAATGGACCCCAAGGTACATAGTACAATCCACTAAGTGTGAATAAAGGAGCTGGTGGTGAACACTAGTGAACTCGATGATAGGGGCCAATGATGTAAACCCACTATCGATCGTGAGGAAGCCTACAACTAAGGTTTGCAAGCTCCAAGGTACTAATAGTTCCTAGATCAAGCTCCTGGATAATGAGTTGAAGTCGACAGGAGAATATTCATCGAAGGAGGGCCTTGATGTATTCCCCCATCAATCGACACGGAACAAACCAGGATGATGTGATGAATGGATGAATCCATGAAGTACAACTGACATAGGGATGGTTGACTCAAAAAGGTAAATAGGCTACTGCAGATGGCTGACATAGGATGAGGCTTCCCTTAAATAGATAACATGCTCCATATGACTGGAAGAGTAACCAGCTGGAGGAGTAAAGAGACTCATATGGATGGTACGGATCCTAGGTAAGCTAAAACCCAACTATGAGATAATGAGACAGACATGTGCCATGTTCAAGGGCAACGCAACTAACCTCTCCATTTCTATGACTAATGGAAAAAGATGTTCCCTCCCTTCTATTTTTATAAGTTCCTTTTTCGTAATGTTGTCCCCTAAGCCCGAAAAAAGATAAAAGTATACAAGGGGCACCTCCTAGCCGAAGTAGACTAGGGTATTCCTTTTTCGTAACTAGTTTATCCCAGTCCAGAAAATGGTTAAACTTATACTAGGTAGATGACACTTCAAGTAATTTAACGAGATTGATGTAGATAAGTTCACTCTGCAATATTTTCTAAATTAAGGATTCTGAAAGGAGATTAAAGAAAGCTCCTCTTGGAGGAATAAGTGGTGTTATCACTCTAAGAAACTCTCCTATGTTGTTCTCTAAACTATTGGAATGGATGATGGTTTGGATCAAGTCAAATGACTGTTTCAACTCTATTTTCACTCAAGACATGCATGAACACCCTCAACTTTACAAGGCTTTAGACCACTAATGCTCAATAGTTTATATATTCAATGGATAAGTGGATAATACTGATTGTACGAGAAAATGCATACATAAACACATAAGAATGGCTAGCTATAGAAGGCAAATGAAGCTTGCAAATCTAATTTATCAATGCAGAGATAAGATGATAGTTATCTGGAAATAGACACAAAAGAAAACATGAATAATTTATTCAAGTGTAAGCATAGAACAAAAGAGAAAAAGGGAATTGAACATGTAACATGAAAAGAAGCTTATATTGTTGGAATGAAGATGAGAAGATAGAGGAGTAGAGTCTCCACAGTCTCCAAAAGTTGAATCCTTGTTACTCTAAACTTTCAAATATTTATAGGCCTTTTACGATGGTCTCGGGCCGTCTAAGGCTCGAGAGGTCTTGATTTATCCCCTCTGTCTTTAACGACTTGATGCCCTGACTAGGCACACATGGGCTCGGAGGTTTCTTCTTCTAATAGCAGAGTAACTGCATTCTAGTAGTTTGTTGCACTGTCAGGGAGCTTGCTCGTGCCAGCGATGCTCCATGATCACTTCTATTGGTTTTGGCTGTGTTGCACTGTTGCCTTTCCCCTTCCAGCCTTTTGTCTCCCAGTCTCTGTCTCTCGACGTCTGTTATGTGATGGAATGGGTCTGTGGGCTTTTTGAAATCCTTTCAAATGCTAACAATGACTGTTTTCTGTTTTACACAGAAAAACGCTGCAACATTGTGGAATCTCGCCAAGCTTTGTTTATTTTGGACTTCAAAAGTCCTTAAACACTATCTATTCCTCTATTGGGTCTGCCCTCAATCCCTATCGCAAGTCACTTCGGCCTTGTTTCCAAGCTTCCCTTTGTATTTTGAAATATGTAAAAAACACTAAAAATCATGAAAAATTGGCTTTAGCGGACCTGAAATATTATATATTTTCATTCCCGAACCCCTTCGGGTCCAGGTTTTATCGCATCGGTGCTACCCCTTTGTATTTCGTTAAATAACGAAAATACGCAAAATACATAGGAAAATGCCTTTCAGAGGATTTCAAATTTTATGCAATACTATGTATATAACCATCAGGTCCGGTTAATCACACCTTTGTGAAACTCCGATGCAATATCGCAATGCGACTAGTCGCAATCGCATATCGCTCATGCCCCGAGCTGACAAGCGCTCCTTGTATTTTCTAATAGCAGTCCTGCGATGCAATGTGGGCCGTCGATCTATGCGCTTGATTGACGATCCACGTTGCATTGCCGATCGCCATCACAAGTTCCACACATCTGCGCCGATATCTGCTGATTGCGACCCGCCAATCAAATCTAGACTGTTGATCAGCCAGATCAGATGGCTGCTGTGCATTTTACTGATTATCCCTCCGATACTTGGTTTTTCACTGTTTTTATGTGTTTTTGCCTTTTGATAGTGCTTTTCCGCCATTCTAAGGGTTCTTCTCCTACATTGGTTTTGATCTTTGGCATGATTTTATTGGCTTTTGAAGATTTAGAGAGCATATTTTGACCCATTTGGATCAGGACTCGATGCAATTATAGATGCGAGAATAATATTTTGAAGTCTGGCTTATGGCCAAAGCGGAGCAAGAGGAGATGTGGCTGTCAGAGCTGAAACAGGGGACATTTCTGCTAAAAATAGCAACGCTACTCCTTAGGGGCTAACATTAGCTCCTTCTGGGGATGAAAGCCTCCCTGTGAGGTTTTAAGAATCACAGACCAATGCCTTTCCTATAAAACCAAAATCAAATCTATCTCCTAGTGTTCCATTGGGCATGGAGTTTATTTTGCATGGAAAATAAAAACTAAAAAACATATTTACAATATCAAGGCTTTAAAGCCTTAAATGAAATAAAGTTTTAAGAACTGCCCATTTACTGGGCCACCAAAAACATCTTCTCCTTCCAGAATCTATAGAGTAAAGGTATTTTTCTACTGAATTTGAGTGATGACAAACGGACCTGTCCATAAGGAGTCAAACTTACCATGATTAGCTTTCTTTTCCTTCAATGCATCCCATTTGAGAACCTAGTCACCAACTTGGAAATTGTCCACTTTTGCCTTCTTGTCAAAGGTTTCTTTGATCCTCTTCTGATGAATTCTTGACTTCTCAACCAACTGCTCTCTAATCTGTTGTAATTCAACCAGGTTATTCATTCTCCTTATCATGTCATTCTCTTCATCCTGTTCTTCTTGCAAGAATTTGGCCACGGGGAGAATCAACTGGATAGGAAAAACAACATCAGCACCATAAACCAGCTTAAATGGAGAATTTCCTATGGACTTTTTTATGGTAACTCTATTAGCCCACAGTGCAGACTTCAACTTGGAATCCCAACTCTTTTTGTTGTCCTCCGATAGTTTTTTGATTATCCTTACAAGACTCTTGTTAGATGATTCTGCCAAACCATTGCCTTGAGGATAATATGAGGTAGAATGCACCAATTGAATTCCCATGGATTCATTCATGTCCACCAATTCTTTTGCCTTGAAAGCTGCTGCATTATCAATGACTAGTTTGGTTGGGCAACCAAATCTAGTGAAAATATTCTCATTCAAGAACTTTATGACAACTTGATGATTAGCATTCTTAGTGGGTATAGCCTCAATCCACTTGGTGAAATAATCAGTGGCTACCAAGATCCATTTGTGCTGGCCACTGGAATGTGGGTTGATCTCACCTATAAAGTCCAAGCCCCACTGTTGGAAGGGACCATTGGTGTGTACTGGCTTCAAGGGCAGAGATTTTAGTTGTTGTCTTCATGCAAACCTCTGACATTTGTCACAAGACTTCACAAAAGAACACACATTAGAGAACAGAGTAAGCCAATAATACCCAGCTCTAAGGATCTTATGGGCTATGGTTTTCCAATAATGATGCCCTCCATAGATGCTAGAATGGAACTGGTGCATGAATTCCACAGGTTTTCCTCTATCTAGACATCTCAATAGGATTCATGATGGGTGTTTCCAATAGAGCATGTTTTCATTAATGCAGAATTTGGTTGATCTAAGCTTAATGGCCCGGGCTTGACTTGAGCTAAGCCCTGGAGGGACTTCTAGCTTCTGCAAAAAATGAACTATGCTGGAATACCTTTCACATGTGGCTAGATTTTCAGCCAAAGACTGATTCTGCTTTTGCTCTTCTACTGCTTCCTTTGTCTGCTCATCACCTGAATTTGAACCCATGTAATTGATGTCTAACAAACTGCAATTTTCCTCAACCATAAGTTTAGCCAAGCCTTGGCTGTTGACAAGCTTGGTGGGCTTCACCTCTATATTGAACTCTATGAATTTTGCAATCCATTTAGCTCTCTTTCCATTAATATTTGGCTAAGTTAGAACATCTTTTACTGAGGCTGAAGGTACATATGCAATCACTTTGGAATGCAGGATATAAATTTTGAATGCCTTTAAAGATTTTATGAGAGCATAAGCTTGTTTTTCAATAAGGTCATACCTTAATTCAACATCCCTCAGAGTTTTGCTGAAAAAAAGCCACAGGGTGCTCTACACCTTCATCATTTTTCTGCAATAGAACTGTTGTAAGTGTATCATAAGAGGCAAAAGAGAAGATATAAAACTCCTTGGTGTAATCTGGGCTGATTAGAGTGGGAGCTTCCATGATTGCTTGTTTGATGGCCTCAACAGAGTTTCTTGCAGCATCTGTCCATTTTATTTATGATCCTTTTTTCAGCATGGAAGTGATGTGCTTCACTAGCTCTGCAAAGTTTGGAATGAACCTCCTTACAAAGTTAATCTTACCTAGGAAATATTGAATGTCCCTTTTTGACCTTGGGATAAACAATGTCTGAATTGCTTGAACTCTTGCTGGATCAATCTTCACACCTTCAGTAGAAACAATATGTCCCAAAAGTTTGCCTTCTTTTAGAGCAAACTGTGACTTCTTTGGGTTCACAGAAATTCCAAACTGTCAGCACTTTAGGAACACCTTCTTCAAATGTTGCAAATGGTCCTTGTGAGTGTTGGAAAAGACTGTTATGTCATCAAGGTAAATAAGGACAAACTTGTCCCTCTCTCCCAGAAAGGCTATGTCCATGGCCCTTTGAAAAGTAGCCCAACATTCATCAATCCAAAAGGCATCTTAGAGTACACGAAAGTGCCCGAAGGAGTAGTGAAGGTGGTATTTTCCTGATCTTCTAGATGTACAACAATCTGATTGTAACCTGAAAAATCTAAGAAAGACATGACTCTAGCCCCTGAAACTTTTTGCAGCAAGTGTTCCATCTTAGGTAGGGGGTAGTTGTCTTTTTTAGAACATTTGTTCAGATTCCTAAAGTCAACACAAAGCCTGATTTCTCCATTCTTCTTTCTTACTACCACAAGGTTAGCTATCCACTTTGAATACCTCAGGGGAACTATGATCTTGGCATCCAACAATTTCTTGATTTCCTTCTCAATCAAAGGCAATAAGAGAGGGTTGATAGGTCTTAATTTCTACTTAAAAGGGATGGTGTTCTTCTCTAGCGAAATCTTATGTTGAATGACGTTGGTGTCGTAGGTCTTAAGATCACTGTATTCCCAAGCAAAAATATCAGCAAATTGTTTCATCAGGGTGCAATACTCAGAAATCTGGGCAGAAGACAAGTGAGTGGACAGATTTATGTATTTTGGATGGGCTAGACTCCCTACATTATGTTTATGAACAACAAACTCATTTTCTTTTTTGGCAGGCTTATAAGGTACATCATTATGATCAGATAGCTTCTCTAGGGCACCAATCCTTTGGGTATATGGTTACTAGGTAGCTGGACAATGATTTCATGGCCAATCTCATCCTTTAGCTTGGACTGGTTGCATTCTTCCATGGTTTCATTTTCTTGGTCGATGTGCATTTCAGAAAATTCATCAATGACTTGTAAAAACCTATTAATTTCATCATCGTCTTCAAAAATTTCTAGTATTTGACATTGTCAGGTAGAGATGGTTTATATTTCACTGGAACTTCATAAGTCAATTTAGGAGGCAAAGGAGGAATAAACGTGCTAGCAGACACAGCAAGGGAATCAGTGAGCTGGTTCTTCATTCTTGGGATGTAAGAAATGCTGAAATATTAAAAGAGTCCTTAAGCTTCCATACCTCATCTCTGTATGCTTTCAGCCTTGGATGCTTTGCTTGGAAAGTTTTGTTGACCTACTGAATGATAAGGTCTACCTCTCTAAACACTTTCAGACCTTTGATGCCCATTTATTTAGCAGCGTTTAAGCCCAATATCAAAGCTTTGTACTCTGCTACGTTATTTGTAACTTGAAAAGTTAATTTGAAAGATAAATGAATGCATTCCTGTGTTGGGGACACAAGGACTACACCTGCCCCTGCAACTTCCTTAGAGCAAGCCCCAGCAAAGAACACGTTCCAAATCTGTGGGCCTTCTTCCTCTGTGATCTAGAAAACTAGTTTTTTAAGTTGTGTGGAGGCCAACTAGGATTCTTCAATCTGAAGAATACATGCTCCAAAATTAGTGTCGACAACATATATGGGATTATTAGTGGGATTCTTCTTATCACTGATGATATAAGCCAACTGAGCATCTCTGTATAATCTCTTACTCTCACCTCCAAAAACTGGACACTAGCATAGGACAGATCATTTTGCAATGTTCCACCTAATCTCTTGATCTAGCCTCTGGAAAGCAACATGCCAAACTTGGGGGGTACATCTTCTACCACAATATCCATCATCATGCTCTTCATGGGTAGCTGAGACAAGGTGATGGCTAGGTCTTTGATTAATCCCAACCATTTCACCTTTCTAGAGTCAAAAGAAAACAGGTCATGATAAGGCTTGGTAATGTCAAGACCCAACTCATCCATGATAGCCTTGGGCATTAGATTATGGCAGGCTCCAGTGTCTTGAAGGAAATTATGAAGGATTTGTCATGAATAGTCAGTGAGACATAGAATGATGGGGAGTTGTCTTCACAATTTTCAATCATTGGGCTGAGAATAATAGCTTGTTTGTCATCTTGCAGATTTACATAGTCAGTGGAGGCTTAGATGGCTTTAGGCTCAAGGGCCTCGAGGATGGATCTTTTGAAGGACTCACTCTTCACTAGTTTGATCAGAGGTATAGGTATTCTTAGCTTTTGGATTTCTAATTGAAAACAAAGAGGAGAAGGAGACTTGTCAAGGCCTCTTACCTTGTGAGCTGGAGCTTTGAGGATGATGGGATCAACTGTCGGTCTCTTCTGCTTATTCGCTTGTTGTACTATAGGTATAGTAGCTCTTTGAACAAGAGTTTCCTTGGCATTATTCATCTTCGAGCTCAGATTATATCTGTGTTGATCTTTAGTTTGCAGAACAACTCATCATTCCATTCTTGGTTGATCTGGTCATTGAATAATGAATTTTCATAGGCAGCTGAGGTCAAAAAGGAGGCACTACCTTTGTCTTCTAGACAATGGATCTCATCATCTTCTTCAAACTGTTCTTCTTCCATGACTACATTATGGAAATGGGTCTTGACCCTTTGGTCTTCATTGGCATCTTTGCTTCTTTGCAAAATCTGCAACTGCTCATTAGCTCTTCTATATGGATTCAGATTTGGATTTCTAGGACCAAAGGTATTAGGAACTCTTCCTTTCCCAGGGTGCTATTCAAACTTTAATTTGGAGATTTCAGAGGCTAATGACTCTATCATCTTGGTCATTTTATCTATCTTGGGATCTGAAGATGATGAAGATTCGCCCCTCTGTCTCCTTCTATCAACATTCCCCTTGAGCTTCTCTACAACCATGATGTTTGATTCTACTTCCAAGGCTGCATCCTGCATATCAACTAAAGTAGCACATCGCCTCTCCCTCAATAGTGGACAAAAGTCAGAATCAAAGGCACTGGCATAGGTGAGTTTAGCAGAGGTAGTGGTGGGTTTTGCTTCAGCTGGTATTTTGGTGTACATGTGGTTAAATCTCTTATTGAAATCAGACAAAAACTAACCATTTTCCCTCTTTAAGTTCCCAAACTCAGTGTGGTAGTAGAGTATATCCTTCTTATCCCCCCAATGCTTTAGGAATGCATCATCTAAATACTCAATATCTGCTATAGACCTTGGGTTCAGTTCTTTGAACCATTTTCTAGCCTCTCCATCTAGGCTTTGGAAAAAGACTCTCATCCACACATCATCTTCACTAATGTCTAGGTTATCAATGCTATAGAATGATTCAAGATGTTGTTCAGTTGTAACACCTTTAGTCCCAGTGAACTTAGGCCTATACTTATGATATTCTCTAGTAGGCATGGCATTCAAAGGAGTGGGCAGTACTAGAGGTCCATACCTAGCAGCTATGATTCTTTCCATTTTGGTAGGTGCTTGTGGATCTAACATAGTTGTGGTGGCTATAAGGGTACTAGAAGTCTGAATGACAGAGGGTTGAGGGGTGACTAATAGGACTAGAGGAGTATGATGGATAGGAGGTGAGGTTTCCTTTGGGCTTACAACAAAAGGAGAACCTAAAGAATATGGAGCTTTATGAATCTTTGAGATTTTATCTTCATTGCTAGTATTAGATGCTATACTCTCAACATGTATTTGTTTTATTACAAGACTTTCTTGAAGAGATATAGAATATTGTTTAGAGCAACCTGAACTTGATGCTCCTTTCCGCAATGCCTTTCTTTCTTTGATGATTTTTTCAGGGTCAGATACTGGGTCAGCTTGTGGATTTTGAGGATTTCTCCGAGTATGCCTTACAAACTGAGCCAAAACTATGAAGTGGAGTCGCTAAGAGGTTCGTCCTCTAATAGAGTCGCCAGATAGATGATTACAACTGAAAAAGTGCCCAGACTTTGTCTATCATCAGAGTTGGATCTGTGTCGTCTCCCAGGGAAGCTAAGCTTCAGTTTCCTCTCCCCGGAAACGGCGCCAATTATGTTATCACTCCAAGAAAATCTCCTAGATTGTACCTCGGAAATGCCTGATAACATATAATCTTCAATATTGTTCTCTAAACTATTGGAATGGATGATGGTGTGGATCAAGTCAGATGATCGTTTCAACTCTATTTTCATTCAAGACATGCATGAACACCCTCAACTTTACAAGGCTTTGGACCACTAATGCCCAATAGTTTATAGATTCATTGGATAAATGGAGAATACTGACTGTACCAGCAGATGCATACATAAACACATATGAATGGCTAGCTACAGAAGGCAAATGAAGCTTGCAAATCTAATTTATCAATGCAGAGATAAGATGACAATTATTTGGCATTAGACACAGAAGAAAACATGAATAACCTATTCAAGTGTAAGCGTAGAACAAAAGAGAAAAAGGGAATTGAACATGTAATAGGAAAAGAAGCTTATATTGTTGGAATGAAGATGAGAAGCTAGAGGAGTAGAGTCTCAACAGTCTCCAAAAGTTGAACTTTTGTTACTATGAACTTTCAAATATTTATAGACCTTTTACAATGCTCTCAGGCCTTCTGAGGCTCGAGAGGTCTTAATCTATCCCCTATGTCTTTAACGACTTGATGCCCTGATAGGCACACATGGGCTCAGAGGTTTCTTCTTCTAATAGCAGAGTCACTACATTCTAATAGTTTTTTGTGCTGTTAGGGAGCTTGCTCATGCCAACGATGCTCCATGATCACTTCTATTGGTTTTGGTTGTGTTGTGCTATTGAATTTTCCCTTTCGACCTTCTATCTCCTCGTCTCTGTCTCTTGACCTCTGTTATGTGATGGAATCGGTCTATGGGCCTTTTGAAATCCTTTCAAATGCTAACAATGATTGTTTTATGTTTTACACAGAAAAACGTTGCAACAATGTGAAATCCTGCCAAGCTCTGTTTATTTCAGACTTCAAAAGTCCTTAAACACTGTCTATTCCTCTATCGGGTCTGCCCTCAATCGCTATCGCAAGTCACTTCGGCCTTGTTTCCGAGCTTCCCTTTGTATTTTGAAATATCTTAAAAACACTAAAAATCATGAAAAATTGGCTTTGGTGAACCTGAAATATTATATATTTTCATTCCCAAACCCCTTTAGGTCCAGTTTTTATAGCATCGACACTGCCCCTTTGTATTTCATTAAATAATGAAAATACACAAAATACATAGGAAAATGCCTTTCGACGGATTTCAAATTTTATGCAATACTATGTATATAACCGTCGGGTCCAGTTAATCGCACCTCTGTGAAACTCCAATGCGATATTGTGATGTGATTAGTTGCAATCGCATATTGCTCATGCCCCGGGCCAATAAGTTCTCCTTGTATTTTCCAATAGCGGTCCTGCGATGCAACATGGGCCGTTGATCTGCGCGCTTGATCAACTGTCCATGTTGCATCGACAATTGCCATCGCAAGTTCCACACATTTGCGCCGATATCCGCCGATTGCGACCCGCTAATCAGATCTAGACCTTTGATAGGCCAGATTGGACGACTGCTATGCATTTTACTCTTTATGCCTACGATACTTGGTTTTTCATTGTTTTTATATGTTTTTGCCTCCCGATAGTGCTTTTCCGCCATTGTAAGGGTTCTTCTCCTACGCTGGTTTTGATCTTTGACATGATTTTACTGGATTTTGAATACTTAGAGAGCATATTTTGACCCATTTGGATTAGGACCTGATGCAATTATAAATGTGAGAGTAATATTTTGAAGTATGGCTTATAGCCAAAGCAGAGCAAGAGGAGATGTGGCCGTTAGAACTAAAACAGGGGACATTTCCACACTGCACCTTAGGGGTTAACAAGTGGTATAAAGGGTAGCAATTGTTTCCAGTAATGTTGGAATTTCTCATGTCATAAATAGGACAAGAGGTTGGCTAATAGGACCACTCATCACAGCGATTCCTCCAAAAAAGGGTAAAACACCAAGTGAAAGTGAATAGTAGGCTAGGTAGATGATGATGATGGAAGAAACAAACCAAGGCTCAACGTGCAAAAGTAAGCTGATAAAAAGTGAATATCACTAGGGATGAAAAGGGTAGAATCCTCTTGGGGTAAATCCATAAATGAGATGAAGAAGAGGACATGTGGCTCAGATTCTAGGTCATGGTGGTTTAGAAGGAGAGATCCCAATAAGAGAATAAAAATGACTACATGGACACTAAGTCCGCAAAGAGGTGTGTTAGGACCCAGAATTGACCAATTTTGACCTTATATTTTTGCCATAATATTATCCTTTTCAGTCACAAGTTATAAGCTTTGATTACACAATAACTTAATCACCCCAAGGTACGAAGTAACTTTCCGCATATCTATATGTTTAATTGTTCATTGCATATTCGTGAGTATCTTTATATTTATCTTTGGAAAAGCTGACTAAGTTGCCAAGTAATTGTCTTAAGCCCGCAGGAATTATAATTTATAGTTGCTGTAACACTAGAAACAGCAACTACGCAGTTGCTACAACACCAGAAACAGCAACTACGTAGTTGCTGCAACACCAGAAGCAACAACTACGCAGTTGCTACAGTCAGCAACAACAACCATCTAAAGCGGGCTATTTTGCAACAGCTGGGAATAACAAATGGAAACTATCTGAAGAACGCTGACGTGGCATGATCAATCAGCTGTCTAAAGCGGGTAGAACATAGTTACCAGGACTTAAAACCGGAACAGTATGGGGAAATGGCAAAGGAATGAGAGAATCCCAAGAAGACGGTCGAAGTTGGTTACCAGCTGTGTAACAGCCAGAACCTAAGAAAGAATATATTATTATACTGTTGTAACAACATTATGTAATTCTTATTTTTGATTGAACGGGTTAACCGAATGAACTGTAACAATCTATTGTAATAGATTTCTCCTCTATAAAGAGGAGACATCTACATTAGTCAAGGGAGGATGGTCAGTGAGTGAAATTTTGAGAGACATCAGCAAGTCTGAACTTTATTGTATTTGAATCTTTTGGCAGATGAATAGAAGATCGTTCTGAGAACTTAAGCTATCCTTTGTGTTTTGGGGAATCTTGTGAGAGGGACTGGGCCCACCTTCCTCACAAGATTCACCCATTTACTTTTCTGTCAAGTGTGTAAGTGTGTGATAGTTTCTTTCTGCTGATACTTTGTTTGAATTCTATAGCATTACCTCTGGTAATTCTGTTTTGCTAGCACTCTGTTTTATTAATTGCTTGAAGTTGTGCAAGTGTATTTCACCGGTGAATTCGAGTGCAGTGTGTATTAGCAATCTGATTTCAGGGGTAGGTGCTGAACGTCCTCACCTGGAGGATAGGGTCCTGATCCTCTGCCAACAGAGCATCCATCTCTTTGCTTTCCAGATTTGTAATCTTAATTAATTACTTTTTATCAGTACTGTGATAACTTAGCGTAAGAATTACGTATTCCATAGCTCTTAATGCTTTTAGAATTGAAGTACATACAGTACGCGATAGCCTTTTGAATAAAAAGACTTTCCCATGTTGAAAATTAATGTGGTACTTGATTGTTTAATTAATAAAAAATTCAACTAGCCAACATTTTGGCGCCGTTGCTGGGGAAGGCAACTAAAGATTTCTAAAAGCGTTAACGATTTCTTTGTGAAAATAACAGGTGCATGAGAGGACACAAGAAACCTAATTTCACAGGCGGTAAGGGAGGAAGAAAGGCTTTTATTGACGAAATCATCTCAAAGGTCGAAACATCACAGAGGACGAGTTCCCAGAGACCTCAAATCCAGTACTCCTCACAAACGGATCGACAGACGAAGGAAGTACTGAGACTTGAAAGGAAGCTGGAAGTACCGGAATACACTGAGGAACTGGTAGAAGAACCTGAAGAAACAGAAGATACAGAAGATAAAGTAAGCGATTCAGGAGAAAGACCAATGGAGGATAACAGAACAGAAGGAAGGGGGGAGAACTCACTCTCTACCATGGAATTCCCTATTGGGGACCTCCTGAGAGGAACGACCCCTATGAAAAACATTCCCCTCTCAGCGTTACCCAACTTTCATGGGTTATCCTCTGAAGACCGAGATGAATTCCTCTTTGAATTCGATATACTATGCAGAAGTTATGATTATATGAGTCCTAATCAGAAAATAAAATTGTTTCCAGCAACACTAAAAGGGAACATGTTGAGGTGGTTCATGAGCTTGGGAGCTCAGGCAATTACCACCTGGGACCAGATGAAGGAGGGATTCCTGGCCAAATATCAAGATTACTGCCGGACAAGAGAAAGGAAGGAAGAACTGTTTAAGATGGTTCAAAAGGAGGACGAGAGCTTAGAAGATTTTGTGGAAAGACTGCAGTATAATCTGCAGAGGTCTGACCACCCCAATATGAGTAAAGATATTCTGAAAACCATATTGCTGAAAGGGGTAAGAGATGACTGCTTGGACATGTTGAACATGCTGGGAAAAGGGGACATTTCCAAAGAACCATTTGATCAAATTATTAATCTCTGCATGAGGTGCTCAAGAGGAGTGGGGAACAGATCAAAGAGCAAGGATAATGTGTATTCAAGAGTTCAGAAGTCAGCCAGTGGAGGAGCAACAAGAGCCGAAATAGGTAACTTATTGGAAGAATTTAAAACTGAAATGCTAAGTTCTTTTGCTTTACAAATCGATGCTCTGCAGGTTAAGAAGAAACAGGCGGAAGCAGAAGCTACTTTAGCTATTTTTTGTTCTAAATGTAGAGGAAAACACCCACTCAGGGAATGCCCACTAGATAAGACACCTATTTGCACAATCTGCGAAAAGGACCATGAAACCCAGCAATGCCCCTCTCTGCCTGGAATCAAAGCAACATTGCAGACAACCGAAGAAGAGGCTGAAGCAGTGTACCTGATGACACAGAGGAGGCAATGGCCACAAAGACAAGGTATGAGCTCTAACACAACATTCAGTCGTTGGAATAATAATTCTCCTTTTCAAACAAACTACCCACCCATGAACCAAATGCAGTACCCACCCTTTAATACAATGAATTTTCCACTTATGCAGCAACCAAATCTCCCTTTTCTTGATCCTACTATATGGAATCTGTGGGCTCCCCAGCAAATGTATTTTAATCAATGGAACCCAAATTGGGAAGCCCAACAGATACCATTTCCTCAACAACAACAATCTCTTTCCTTACCATCCAATACTTCGCAGAATAACCAAGCAATGAGACCCCAACTGCCTGTGCAACCTAACCCCAATCCAAACAATAATAAAGCCTTGCAGGTAATCGACATTCAAAGTCAACCTGCCCTCCCTATGCAATGTAATGATATCCATTTACGCTCCGGGAGAATAGTTGAACCCATCATAGATGACATTACTAACTCTGAAAAAGAAGAAACTGGGAAGGAAAAGTCATCCAATAAAGATACTGAAATTCTTGAATCATCTCCTAACAAGACTGTCCAAATAGCTGAACCACCCTTCCCTGAAAGATTGACTCTGAGTAAAATGTTTGAGCCACCAGCTTTTAATCTTTTAGGAGAACTGCAGAATTTATATGTCAAAATCCCATTATTACAAGCACTAAGAGATGTCCCTATCTACGCCAGAACTGTTAGGGATATTTGTGTCAGGAAACCTGGAAGAAAAGTCAAAGGAACCCCTCACAGTTCATGTGATGGGAGAACTGACTGCTCTAATGACAGAAAAAGACCCCCCTGTGAAATATGGTGACCCTGGTCACCCTACAGTAACAGTTCAGGTCGGCAAAACTTTTGTCTCTAAAGTTCTAGTGGATCTAGGTGCTGCAATAAATATTATGACACTTGAAACAACACAATTACTGCAGTTGAAACACTTAATCAAGGAAACTCCAACCATTTTAGAGCTGGCTGATCGCTCTACGATTAAACCTGAAGTCGTGATCGAAGACCTGGTAATTTCCGTAGAATCTTGGAATTACCCGACCGACTTTGTGGTGTTACAAACTAAAACAAAGTTGGGGGGTCATCCACTAATTCTAGGAAGACCTTGGTTAGCTACAGCAGATGCTTTCATCAGCTGTAGATCTGGATCAATGACAATATCCAATGGGCAGGAAACTAAATAGTTGACTCTTTACCCTCATGCCACACCCATGATTAATAACAATAATTCAATATGGGTAGACTATGAGGATGAGGAAACCCAACCTACTTTAACAATCGGACAAGCTTTAACTCTCAAAAACTCAACCGAAGATGAATTAATCAACAACTTTATTTATGAACCTTCTTCAGTTAGCTCAGAGATACATAATCACCTCACTACAATCCTAGAATCAGAATCCCAGAACAACCTTGAAACTGAAAATTCATCTTAGATACTAGCTAGCAGTCCCTCCAAAAGTGTGATAGTAGAAATCGAACCAGGTAAAACATTAAATATAAATCCTAACCTAACAGACGATCAAAAACAGCAATTAATGAAGCTACTTAAAGAAAATAAGGAGGCATTCGTTTGGGATTATACAGACATGAAAGGGATTTCCCCTAAACTGTGCACTCACCTTATTTATATTAAAGAAGGATCCCGTCCAGTTTGTCAACCCCAAAGAAGGATGAATCCCAATCTAAGGGAAATAGTAAAAGAAGAGCTTCAAAAATTGTTAAATGCAGGATTTATATACCCCATATCCGATAGTGAATGGGTTTCTCCGCTAGTAATAGTACCCAAGAAAAATGGGAAATGGCGAGTATGTGTAGACTATAGAGCCCTAAATAAGGCCACCCAAAAAGACCATTTCCAGTTACCATTCATTGATCAGGTATTAGATAACTTAGCTGGTAAGAAGTTCTTTTCCTTTTTGGATGGATTTAGCGGTTATAATCAGATAAGGATTGCACCCCGGGACCACGATAAAACCACTTTTACTAGCCCTTGGGGGACCTTTGCTTATAGGGTTCTCCCATTTGGTCTATGTAATGCACCAGCGACATTTCAGAGAGCGGTCATAGGTATCTTTTCTGATATGGTAAATGATTCTATAGAGATTTTTATGGACGACTTTACTCCTTATGGAACTGCCTTTGAAGATGCTTTGCAGAATCTTGAAAAAGTACTTAAGCGGTGTATTGAAGCACATCTTGCCTTAAGTACCGAGAAATGCCATATGATGATGAATGAAGGCATTATATTAGGCCATTATGTTTCATTATTAGGAATTCAAGTCGATCCTGCAAAAATACAGGTAATTTTGACCCTCCCTATTCCCAAAACCCAGACAGAAGTAAGGAGCTTCTTAGGACATGCAGGGTACTACAGAAGATTTATCAAATATTTTTCTAAGATAGCTTCCCCTCTGTTTGTGTTATTAACGAAAAACGTTGAATTTAAGTGGACTGATGACTGTGAAAAAGCATTTGATAAGCTTAAACATCAGTTGTCCATAGCTCCCATTTTGAGAGGACCAGATTGGGCACTCCCCTTTCACATATCCTCTGATGCCTCAAACACTGCCATTGGAGTTGTCCTGGGACAGGAAGAAAATGGTCTTCCCTATGCCATTTACTTCATTAGTAAAAACATGAATCCCGCAGAACTCAATTACACGGTCACTGAGAAAGAATTTCTAGCAGTTATTTATGCTATCAACAAATTTAGGCATTACATCATTGGTTATACTACTTTTGTGCATACCAATCACTCGGCCATTAAATAATTAATGAATAAATCAGTTACAAATGCCCGAGTCACTAGATGGTTACTGTTATTACAGGAATTTGATATCACAATCGTAGATAGACCAGGAAAAGAAAATGTAGTTTCTGACTTTCTTTCTCGATTAAAAACTAATGAAAATATTCCAGTAGATGATTCTTTTCCCGATGAGTATTTATTTGCAGTCTCTGCCCACTCACCTTGGTACACAGATATTGCCAACTACTTAGCTGCAGGAAAATTCCCATCACACCTATCGCACAGAGAAAAAAGGAAAATCATTCAGCAGAGCGCTAGGTACAGCTGGATAAGTGGATGTCTGTTCCACACAGGAATAGATCAGGAAATCCGGAGATGTATTGGGGAAGACGAGATTTATGACATACTAAAAGCTTGTCACGATGGCCCTTGTGGAGGACATTTTGCAGACAAAAGAACAACACACAAGGTACTTAGAATGGGTTATTATTGGCCATCACTTTTTAAAGATGCCAGAAAATATGTGAAGGCGTGCGACAACTGTCAAAGAATGGGCCAACCTAACCATAGGGATGAAATGCCACTCAATCCCCAGGTAACTCTTGAACCTTTTGAGAAAGGGGCATTAGATTTTGTAGGTCCCATTAATCCTCCATCTAATCAAAGAGTGTACATATTAGTATGCACGGATTATATGACTAAATGGGTAGAGGCAAAAGCACTCATTAAAGCTAATGAAGAAGCAGTACTAATGTTCTTATTTGAAGAAATCTTTGTTAGATTTGGACTACCCAGAGAATTAGTCACTGATGGAGGACCTCCTTTTAATTCTCATGACTTCAAAGACGCTCCAAAAATATCATATCAAGCACAAAATGACTACACCATACCACCCCCAAGCAAATGGGCAGGTGGAAAGTACCAAGAAGGTCATTGAAGCCATCTTGACAAAAACCATAAAGGAGAACAGAAGGGACTGGTTTCAGAGACTGCTCGAGGCTCTATGGGCCTATAGAACCACTTGGAGGAATACAACAGGCTTTTCACCCTATGAGTTAGTTTTTGGAAAGAATGTTATTTTCCCTGTAGAGTTTGAAATCAAAACCTTAAGAACCGCCTTAGTTGTTAACCTTGATTTAACTGATGCATAGACGGCCAGGTTGTAGCAGCTTCAAGAATTGGATGAGAAAAGACTGGAGGTCATCCATCAAACAATGATGATACAGAAACAAAGAAGTAGATGGAATGACAGAACCATCAAGCAAAAGCAGTTCTAGAAAGGTAACTGGGCTCTACTTTATGATTCCCGTTTCGAGAATTTTCAAGGGAAGTTAAGAACAAGGTGGTTAGGGCCGTATGAAGTGGATGTTGTTTTTCCAAATGGAACAGTTAGACTTTTCACAATTGATGGGAGCAGAACACCACTGTTAGTAAATGGCTACCAACCTCGGTTATACCAGCGGCCGGTTTCCAAGGAAGATTTTAAAGCCACTTGCATGGCAATAAAACAGTATTCTTTTCCAGGGGAACTTGCTATCCCTCAAAGCACTTGAACTTCTATTATTTATGCAAATTTTAGGTTAGATATTCTTTTCTTTTTTTTTTTAAGAAATTAATAAATCCTGCCAAGGATTGTGATATTACATTTCAGTATTTTGTAGATTTTAGCTCGGGAAGTAGCTGAAAACAAAAGTTTCAAAGGGATTACTTTGCAGACGCGAAACTTCTGTTGCTGCAACACCATTCCCCGTTGTTGCAACACCATTCCCCATTGCTGCAACACCATTCCTGTTGCTGCAACACCATTTCCATTACTCTAGTACATTTCTCATTTTTACAAATGTCTTCTTACCGATGATTCCCTGTTGCTGCAACACCAATCTCGGTGCTACAACATCGCTTCCCGGTCACGAAATACCCTTCCCAGCAAATTCCCTCACGCACACCAATCTTACCACTATAGCCCCAAGAAACAAATTTTGATAAAATTCACCACTTGTTGTGATGACTATAGCACCCTACTATCACTTTCCGTCATTATCATTACAAATCGCCGGTATTCCCACACTTTCAGATCCGCGATAATCATTATGACCTAGCAGAAGACAAGATAAGACTTTTTGACGTAGCAATAAAAAAGGTAAAATACGAAGGTACGCATGATTATGAATGGACATTAAAAAATAGATAATGCGGAGAAGTTGATAGGACCATCAATTAATTATACTTCCAATCATATCACTTACACGTAGGAGGGGGGGGATTACCAAAGCAACTCTTATAATGATACACCACGCCAACTGCCACCACCCTTAACTCTCCCGGTAATATGTAAAAGCCACCCTATCACCGCATGTTACCATTTGCGACGTTTTTTCTCTGAACTGAAATTGGAAGCTCGGCTCTGAACTCTGAAATTCACTGAAACAACAGCCATGGGAGGAACCCTCATTACACATGAACCTGGCATGACAACAGTCCTTGAACTCTATCCGGACATTTATCAAATTTTCTTGCAAGCAGGATGGATAGAGTACTTTAGGAGACTTCCAGACTTTAATGTGCAGCAATTCCTTGAATTTGCATGCAATTTAACAGAAAGATTCTCTGTCGTCCAAGGAGTTCAAATCCCAGTCACGGAGGAAGTTATAGCCCAAGCTACCGGGCTACTAGCTAATGGCATACGGTGGTTCAGCAGAAAGCACCTGATTCTTAATGCGCAGCAGGATTTTCTCCGACCAGGCGAGCAGGTAGAGCCCAAGGGTAGAGGCGTAGCACTTCGGTCGTTACCTCAACCGTGGCTTGTAGGTCTATAACTAGGGTCTCTCACACCACCAATTATTCCACATTATTAAGTCAATCCGGGATCGTTTAGTTCTTTCAAAGAGTAACTCAATCCGAGGCTGTTTTGCCCAAGTAATTCTCGGTAGTATAGTGCTCTAATGAATTGA
>APFE031541622.1:193425-226717 GCA_000404065.3 Pinus taeda | reverse complement strand
AAGGTGGTTGAGTTCCTAAGGGATAATATATTCTACAAATTTGGGTACCCTAGAGAGCTAGTCATAGACCAAGGCAACTAGTTTACCTCTAGCATGATTGAAGAATTTCTCAGGCATCACAAAATCAAGCATAAGACCTCCACTCCCTATCATCCACAAGCTAATAGGCAAGTGGAGGTGACCAATAGGGCATTGGAGAACATCTTAACAAAGGTAGTGAGCAACAACAGAAAGGACTGGGCAAAGAGTGTAGTTGAGGCTGCCTAGGCCTATAATACAACATGGAAGACCACTACTAGATTTACACCCTATGAACTGGTCTATGGGAAAAGGTCTTTGTTGTCCATTAAGTTTGAATATAGCACATTGAGGATGGCAACGCAACTAGATTTGGATCTCAGTCATGCACAAAAAGAAAGGTTGTTACATTTGAATGGTTTGGATTAATTTAGAATGCAGACCCTCCGACATACTGAGATAATTCTGCTTTAGAGGAAGATATGGCATGACATACACATTAAGGAAAAGAAATTTCAAGAGGGAGACTCGGCATTGTTATATGATTCCAGGTATAAAGACTTCAAGGGAAAACTAAGGACAAGATGGCTCAGACCTTATATGATGGAAATATGCCATGAGAATGGTTCAGGGCAAATAAGAACTATTGATGAAGAAGCCATTCCATTGCTAGTTAATGGCATGGTAAATTTTAGGGGCAAATTATAGCCCAAAGGCGAAATTTGAAAGTTTTTACATTTTAAGAGGGAATTTTTTTATTAAAAACCCTTTTCATATAGTTAGCCCCAATTTTATTTAAAAAATAATTAATTTTTTGATTTTAGCCCAAAATAAAAAATGGGCGGATAAACTAACCGAAACTTCATTTGGCCTGATTCGTTGGTTTCGGGAAATCGTATTCCCTTAAAATCGCCAAATTTTGATATTTGCTCCTGGTTTGGGAGATTAAAATGATTTAATACCTTACAATGGGGGTAATTTTTTTAATACCATGGGCCAATACCACATGCCCAAAAACCATCTCTCATTTCACAATCAAAATATTTATAAATATTTTATTTGAGTTAATTTTAAACATTTTAATTAAATTAAAAAGAAAAAATATTATAATTACTTTTAAGATATATCTAAATCCCTTATCACATTCAAATATATGAGATATAAATAATAGTTATAAATTAAGATCCGTTTTACCATATAAGTTAGTCTAATAATTTTGTAACCACATTTAAACTTTATTAATAAGCACATAAAAATTTAATACTTATAATACAACAATTTTTTAACCATGGATATTCACCCCCACTTTACCATGGACGTTATTAAGTTGTGAAAATGCTTTGTTACAATACCATGGGCCAATAACATGATTTATCAATACCACATGCCCAAAAACCATCTCTCATTTTACAATCAAAATATTTTATAGTTTTTTTTTTTAATGTTATTACATTTTTGGTATGGAAAAGATATTGTAATGTCATGTTATGTTATCTAAACATTATGACTCAATCAAATTAAAAAAATTGATTAATTAATTAATTAAAAATTAAAATATTTTGACTCAATGAAATTACATAAAAATAGAAATTACATTAAAAAAATAAAATTAATAATTATAATAATTAATAATTAAACAAACCTAGATCCATTTTAACTTTGGATCTATCTAGAGATTTGATAATTAATAACCCTATGTTAAAATGAAAAGTCTACATTATTATTTTATGTAAAAATTTTAGGTTATTATTATTTTTAATCAATTTTTATTGAGTAAAGGTAAATTTGAAATAAAAATAAAAATAACTCTATGTAAAAATGAAAAATCTACATTATTATTTTTTTATTATATCAAGAGATATTGTTTTGTCCATTACTGGTTTCTGAGCTCAAGGTTTATAAGAACCCATGGTATTCATGTGGAATATAGTCTATTTAAAGGCGGGAATTATACCATCCTAAATCCATATTCTCATTCTCCCTCTTTCTCTCTCTCTCCCTCAATTTTGATTCACATTTCGCATTAGCATTAACTGCCGATCTCTATTTGTCGATATCTCAAGCTTAGAGAGGGATGGATCTTGGCTCTTGTATATCTAAAGAGATGTATGATATGAATTCTTAAAGTAGTATACTTGGATTTTCAAAATGTAATTTTTTTTTTACATAGGGATATCTTAAAGTAGTATACTTGGATTTGCAAAATGTAATATTTTTTTTTACATAGGGATATCGTTTACTTTTGATTATGGTCTTGCCTATTAAGTGCCCATATTCTGGTTTTGATGAGTTTTGGTTATGGTTTTGATCAGGTGCAATGTCCATGACCCTTTCCTATTAAGTGTCTATATTCTAGTTTTGATCAGGTGAAGCATCTATGACCCTTGTCTATTAAGTGCCCATATTCTAGCTATCATTTGGGAGGTTTTTTTATTGCATCCAAGGATGTTGTCTTGTTCTATGAAGTTGCCAGTGGTTTTTGAGCTCCAGGTTTATGAGAAACCATGTATTTCCCATGATATTCATGTGGAATATAGTATTTTTAAAGGGGGAATTAAACTAGCCTAGATCCATCTTCTCCCTCTTCCTCTTCCTATGCGTTGAAACCATCAGTTTTGATTCTCATTTCCCACTCGCTAGGTTTTGATTCTCATAAACTAGCCTAGATCCATCTTCTCCCTCTTCCTCTCGATATCCCTCGAAACCCTCAGTTTTGATTCTCATTTCCCACTCACTAGATTTTGATTCTCATTTCCCTTTCACCTTAACTAAGGATGGATCTAGGTTGGTGTGTATCAATAGAGAGGTATATTGTGAATTCTTAAACTAGCATAGTCTGATTTGCAAAATGTAAGGTTTTTGTACGTAGGCATATAGTTTATTGGATTTGAAAAATGTAAGGTTTTTTTATATAAGGATATGGTTTACTTTTGATTATGGTTTTGATCAGGTGAAGCATCTATGACCTTTCCTATTAAGTGCCCATATTCTACATATCACATGGGAGGTTTGCATAGGCTGATCATGATTGTGAAACTCTATTCCAAAACAAAGACATCTATCCACTTAATTAATCTTTTTTTTTTCATTTTAAATAAAAATAAAAATCAATAATATGAAAAATATCAATTATGGGGCTGAAAAAAAAGCTAGAAGCACTAGTAGTTGTTGGGAGATTTAAGGTTTTCTAATATCATGAGAAAAATGTTTTTTTTTGTTGCTTTATATTTTATAGTTTGTGTACAGTGAAATATGGTATATTAACGACTTAATCACTTTCTATCTTAATGGTTATTTTTTTTTAAATTCATTTGAATTATAATTAATTAACTTGATATAAAAATTATTGATGAGACAATATTATACAAAGGGAAAGTGATTTGATAATTATAATTACAAGTTGTCCAAATTTGTGAGTGAATGATTATCTTCACTTCCAATTTCTGAATTGAGATATAATTAAATTTGTAATGGTTTATTTATATAATCATCACTCAAACATGATATTTTTCCACAAGGAGGTCACTCACAAAACATAATAATATATATATTATTATATACTAATATATAAATAATATATATATATATATATATAGATATAATATATTATATAGTAATATCATAGACTAATTTTCGCAAAACTAAAGGTCATTCAAGTTAAAGGGTTTGTCTAATAATAATATATATATGACAAATAACCATCACATGCAATATAATATGTATTGAAAATTATTTTAATATGATAACTATGATTATATTTTATATGTGTCCTTAGAGGTTTCCTAAAGTGTTGTTAGATTCTAGCTAGTTCATTTTTTTATCATGTTAAGGAAACAATCATAGTACCTAAGTTGAGCATGTATATTCATTTTAAAATTTAAGTATTTTGTAATAATTTTTGTCAATATAGACAATTTTAAAACTAAAATTCACTAAGCAAAATCATAACAACACTTATCTACTAATCTCCCTCAAAAAACTACATCTCTCCCCAGACTTTTGTAATTAATATACATTTAAAAAATAAATATTCAAAACTCAAAACTAAATCTCTCCTTAGTTTCAAATGTTATATAAAATCTTTTTTAATTAGTACATATTTAAAAACTAAATATTCAAAACTTATTCTTATTCACATCGAGCCAAGTTTTCCAATGATGGTCTAAAATCCTAAACCCTAGTAGAAAAAAAGATTCCTTGCCACATGATAGGCTTCTTTGCACTTAGATTGCTGGTAGGATGATACTAAGATGTAAAAATAGGAAATTCAAAAAATATTGTAAGATAAAGAATAAACAAGTTAATTACATTATAATTTTTTTGAGTTGAATTGCAAGCCGCAACCCTCGAAATTTAACAAAACATTACTTAAATAATGATAAAGATATTTACCTACTCACAAATAGTAAAATCTCATCTTCCTTCTTAGCTCTTGCGAATATATGTAGTGCTCTACATTTTAAGGACATCGCTTTGAAATGTTGATCATTTTTGCAGGGTAGAAACCTCTTCTTTGACTGATGCGAGGGGTTCTCACTTATTTTTGGCTAGGGCTTTGTGTTTTGGGGTTCCATCTTGATACATAAAATTCCAAGGGAGACATGGGATTATTATCATTGTTTTGCTTGGTCGCAGAAGTTTTAAGGCTGATTTCTATTGCAAAACTTTATGCGCTATAACCTTTTGTGCTAATTTTCACCATGTAGATTTTATTAATATGTTCTTTTAGTATGCAATGTTGGATTTTTTATGCTTTTTGGTACTAATTTTTTTTGGTTTGGGAATATTGTCGATACAGTTGGGGCATACTTAGTGATGGACATAGCTATACTTGTACAATTTGTTACAACAAAAAAATAGGAGAATTTTATCTCCAATACTTGTATTTGTTCATCTCCATCTAAATATAGGTAGGATGAGTAAAATACATTTCACAAAACCCATTCTCTAACATAGCTGCTTGGCTACTATTTTACAAACTAATTATGCAACAAGATACATAGATAAATCATTCCTAATTTTTCAATAGGCCTCAAAGGAAGTACCTAAACTCAACGAGCAAGGATTGTAATCCCAATGCTTTGTTCCATTTAAATTCTTGTTCTCACATTTCTTTCCAAAATTTCCTCCCTCTCATGACTGGCATAGAGCTTAATGTTTGTTTAGCAACACTTGCATAAGTGAGAGTTCTAATGTCTACCTTTTTTATCCCTAGGCTGAGGGAACATCTTCCCTCACTATCTCTAATCATTGTTCCTCTCATGGATTATTAATTTGTTGTTTCACCATTTTTCCCTTGTATTTCTTCTCAATTTTTCCATTTTCGCCTTTCTTATTTTTTGCACTTATCTTCTTCATGTCAATTTTGTAAGGACTTATTGTGGCTCATTTCCCACTCCTCATTCATATATTTATATTCCAATACATGAGAAATATATTTATATTCCATATGAGTAATATACATATTTCAGTCCTTGGGGGATTGCTTAGAAAACAATGCTCATAGTCATTTTAAGAAATACTCATTATGACTCCCACACATTGTCACATGTAGGATTTCTCGCTACCACCTGCACTAAACCTAATTGAATTTCGATGAGAAATATCTTTATATTCCATATAAGGGATATACTTATAATTAATATACTTGTTTTGGTTCTTGATGGATTGATTAGCAAGGCTTCAAGCCATTACAAGAAATACTCATTATGAACTTTGTTAACCCTTTACAAAGCCTTTATTATTCAATGAAATATTTGCCAAGATCTCACAAGATTTTATAATCCAATGAAAGATTCGCCATAATTTTACAAGATAATATAGTTTGGTGAGATATTCACCAAAAAAATTATAGATACATATTATATTATTGATAAAATAGCCTTCTATTTTTCCTATGTATCATGGGGATTTGCCCATTTATTATATATATATAAATTTGGGGGGGTTCTTAAAATTTTCCCTGATATTAGGCGTCTCTCTAGAGTGTGTCTTGGGCCTCTATCTCATTTTGGCTAATCCTCCTTTTGACTATTGTTATGGCTACCTTTTACTACAGCTAGGGCTTCCTTTTCAACTATGGATAGAGCTCCTTCAAGATTGCATCTAGGTCTCCCTTCATGACTACGGTTAGGGCTCCTTTGTGACCGCAACTAGGTCTCACAGTATTGCAGCCTACTAGCCTTGCATTGCCCAGGGACTCCTACACTGTAGCACTCTCTATTGCTTCATTTGCATTCATCTCTACCCACATCCACTAGTCTTGCTTCTTTCTCTTCAAGGCTCCTCTAGCAAGGTATAATCCAAGAGGTTGGGTACCTCAAGTATCTACCCCTCATTTCTTGTAGTCCTCCTGACTATAGTTCGATGTCTCTCCACCTCTTCTCGATGTACATGAGCACTCCCTGGAGTCCCTGGCATGCCCTGGGACACTACAACATGAGCAATAATGCATTAACTATGATAAAGGTCACTTTCTTGTTAATTCGACCATGAATATCTCTTCTACAAAGAAATATTTCTTATCTTTGTTTACGTTAGTGGTTTGATAAGAACATTTCTATAGTCTTTTCACTAAATTTATTAAAGTTTTTACATTTATGCTTTTTGACAAAAAGGGGCTAACATTTTACGCTAGCTAAGTAAAGATTCTTTAAATAACCTTCTAGCTTGGTTCCGTTTTGTTCCATCTAAGCTTGGAAAAGTGTCATGAATTTACATTGAGCAATATAAGAATCTAGTCTTCTCGAGAAATAATCAAGCCAACTCTTTCATTTTGCAAATTACCTACTAGTTTTGGACATAATCTTTGAAATTTCTATGCTGAAGGTGTTGGATTTAGGTAAATGATACAAAACACACACCTATAGTTCTATTGTTCACCTATTAGACCAGTGAAAATTATAGGGAAAATTGGAAGGGTTCGACATTAATGTTCCAACCATACTCTTATTGGCCTGCAATACATATATTCATAACACATACCTACAATACTATTGTTCACCTATTCTGCTAATGCATATTGTAGGCAAATTGTTAATGTTGGAATTCATTGTCTCAAGTTCACACACCAGTGCTAAAGATGCAATGTATCATGTGCATCCTTATATATGTTTGACATTGTAAGCTAATTGTTTAAATAAATGCATGAATAAAACTTCTATATTAGCAAAATAACCATCAATATTTTTTTCTAGCATTTTGGGCTGAATTCACAAAAGTAAGCTAAAAAGTGTCATTTCAATGTCTGGAAATTAGGATATATAAATGTGAGGTATATACTCTACATCTTTGGGTTATCTCCTTTTCAAATATGAGATTTTTTAGGCTACATGTTAATTGTTTGAGCTTTGAAATTTGAATAAATTCCTGAATGGACTTCATAAATACTCAAATGAATGGACTTCATAAGGAAGTGGTACCATAAATTGTTTTATTTCAAAGATTTGACTTCCATATTTTCACAAAATACAATGTCCTCCTCAATAAATACTTATATCTATAGATACTTATGTTCATGAATATATATGTGTTGGAGCAGTTCCTTTACATTTTCCTATAATCCTGATGCTGACAAGCTTTAGCTGACTTTTTTCATCAATTGTTCATAGTATGCAAAAGCTTTCATTGTCAAAATGTGGAAAAAATTACATTTCCCCTTATTTATTTTTTTATTGTTCATGACAAGATAATCATGTTGTAGGAATGAGGTATCCTACAGTTTGTTTCAATTTGTGGATATTTTTTTCGTCCCATCTTTTTACAAGGCTGTAGATTTGATTTTCATGTTGATGGTTTTTGCATGTATCTTATCTAGCCCCAAGTGCTGGTAATCAAACGGATCTTGAGAATTAGTCGTGGAAACAGACTATCAGATGTTAACGTTACAATACCACTTCCACTTGGTATTAAAAAACGTTTAATGGTAAGTGACATAAAGAAGAGTTATTTAATGACAGGGTTGAAAGGGAAAACTAATGTCTTAGCTCTAAGTCACCTATTTTTGAGCTTTACCAGATCAATTATTTCACTAATCCAATATGAATGGATTGTATTTCTCACCCGATGTTAGTTACTTGACATGGTTAATATAACATTCAATTCTAGGCCACTTTTATTTTAAGTCAGAGATTTTATTGGTTAAAAGGATGTTCATATTTTGATTGGTTTACTTGGAGCTTGATTTAATTTTTTTTTTCTAAATTCCACATGGATGTTATTTTTTCAGGGTGAGCTCTTTGCACCAGTAAGGTCAGATGAGTCCTAGAACATATGTATACACCAAGAACATCCTTGGCCTTTGTTGTGTATCTGTTATTCTTTATATCATTCATGGATGGTTATTGATTATGTAAAACAGAGGATGGGAAGGTCCTTCCAATTCTCTTGACAAGAGAAAACAAAATGGAGTGGTAGAATTGTGTTTTAAAGGGTGAGCCAGAAATCAGTACTTGAATGGTAGAACTGGAGAATGGCAAGCTATCTGATCTACATCTAGAGACACAACATACCGTGGAAAAGAAATGATGGTATTGACAAGTCTTCCCAGAAAATAAGCTCTAATTGTTAGAACATTGCCCAAACTTCAATTATCTGCAATGGAAATAGTGAATCTAGCTTTATTTGTATGAATAATGACTTTGGCCATTGTCCTATTAATTTCCTATGAATGATTTTTATTTTCAAACTCCAACTTGTTTGTTGTTAAATTGAGTAAAGCTTTGATGACAAACTTATAGTTTTCAAATCTCTTCTCTAAATCTATTTTCTTGAGAAAATATTTCTTTTTACTTTAGGTATTGTAGATTTCTATTGTGTGACATATGCTACGATATAATTTTCTGGATAAATAGACAGAAGCGTTGTACAACATAGTCTTTTTTAAATCTAAAGAAACAATTTTTCCAAATACAAAGTTTATTAATTAACAACATCTTTTAGAGTTCTTTTCTAAGTTATGATTATATTTCGGTATGGGATTTTGTGTACGCTGATATTGTGTTGTCTCTTTGGTTTTTGTCAAGTAACAATTGTTAATAAGGAATGTGTCCTTGAGTAGTAGACACACATCTTATTCTACTATCAACATGAAACTACATGGTTTTCAAGCATGGCAAAAAAACGCAGATGTTAGTGGGATATCCAAAGTCTGCATTGGATAAATTTAATACTAGTGATGATTTTGGTTCCTTGTCAGATAAAGAATTTCATGACTCAAATTAAAATAAATAGAAGCAACTCAAGAATGAAGGTGAAGCTATTGCTTTCTATCCAAGTCAATTTATTTTATTTGTTGGTTGGTGTCATGTTTTGAGTGTGGACTTGTGAAATTCCAAATTGCATGTTGGTTTATGTAAAGGTAATATATATATATAATATATATATATATATATATATATATATATATATATATATATATATATATATATATATATATATATATATATATATATATATATATATATATATATATATATATATATTTATCATATGTCGTTCATGGTTTTCGGAGATCCGTGTTACATTTGCATAGAAGTTTAGACATCATTCATATATCTAAACAACAACAACATTGAGATTTTTATTTCACTCAACCTATAACATATTGCATCTGTCTTCATCAATGTTCTTCTTCCAAATGTTATCAACTTATGACATTTCCTTTGCAATATTTGGTGCATTTTCTAGTTATAGGTCATTTATAGATTACAAATGTCTTCAGACTTTCACTTCTAATTGAGTATTCAACTAAACATATTGATTCTTTTATACATAGTTATTTTTCCCTCCACCCACTTTTCATAACTTCCATAACCATTAGGTAGGGACCTGTAGCTTCGATGTTGCTTTGCTTGTTTAGTAAAATATTGTTGAGACTTTAATTTATTGAAAGTTGTAGAATTTACAATTGATGAAGTTTCAAGGTATAATTTTAAAAGTCTAATTCTTTAAAGGGTGATATCTCAATGGAAGAGCACATGCTTTACAAGTAGGAGGTTCGTGGTTCAATTCCATCGTGCCCTAACATGATCCATATGGAATGATCTTTTAACCATCACCAATGAGCTTCGATGACATTTTTCAACCATCACCAAAATATGAAATGGTGATGGTCAACGAATGCCACCATATATATGCATCAATAGTGATGAACCTCAAAGGTCTGTAACCATAAATCGTTGTTATTGATATGAAATGGTGACAATCGATGTCCATCATTATATTCATTATTCATGACAGACCTTGAATGTCACCACAACACCTATACTTATGGCAATGTGGCTTTTGGTGAGGGTCAACGAACGTCACCATCTATATGCACCAATAGTGACGGCCATGAAATGTCCATCACAATAAATCGGTGTTGTTCATATGAAATGGTGATGGTCACTATCCGTCATTATAATCAATATTCGTGACGGACCTTTAATGTCACCATAACACCTATAATTTTGACGATGCCACCTTTGGTGACGTTCAGTTGTTCGTGATGGAGGCTATGGTCTGTCACCATTGCTCATATGAAATGGTGATGGTCACTATCTGTCATTATAAATCATTATTAGTGATGGACTTTGAATGTCACTACAACACCTATACTTTTGGTGACGCCACCTTTGGTGACATTCAGTTTTTAATGACGGAGGCTATGGTCCATCACCATTGCTCATATGCAATGGTGATGGTAACTATTTGTCATTATAAATCATTATTGGTGATGGACTTTGAATTCCACTACAACACCTATACTTTTGGTGACGTTCAGTTTTTCGTGACGAAGGCTCTTTTGACGTCACCAATGAGCTTATGGTGACATTTTTTGCCCCTCACCAATGTCCTTTTTTCTTGTAGTGTTCCTTTGGCTCCCCCTGCTTGGTTAGAATATTGACCACTTCTTTGCCATCTACATCCATAGTCTTATCAGTTCTGAAATCTACCTATGTCTTCACAGATTGATCCAAATTTGTGACCAAATTCTTGTTTCCTATCATGTGGTTACTACAACCACTGTCTCATAGCCACACATAATCAAGAGGTTCATGCATGGTATGGAAATATAGGAACACAGAGTTATTACTCTTTGTAGTTTCCTTGACCAACTATCCTCTTGAACAAGATAGCTTGATGGATGCTCCAGTGCAGGAAGCACTAATTAGGTACCTAAGTTTTATCAACTAGAAATAGCCTATCATTTTATTAGCAGGATTGGATGCCAAAATGAGCCTTCATCAACCCCCTATGGGTTTCTATAATATCAACTAGAATTGGTCTATATCCTGACAACCTATCTTGCATATTTCTAGCTACACCATTGGTGAGGGAGATTCATATTTTTCTCTCATACAAATATTGGCTCTTTTTCTCTTAGCCATCATGTTTACCATCAGATTTTTGTTCAATTCCCTCATGTGATTCCCTTTATTTTTGAAGATGTGTATTCTTGCTTGTTCCCTGTCTTCTCCTCATACTAATATTCCTGAGAACGCGAACTCTCCCTCTACTCTCACATTGACTTGGATTACTTTTGCTCTTTTTGGCATTGCTTCTCTGTTTGTGCGGTTGGTTGCATATCCTATTGGAGACATATTATGAATTCTCTCTGGTGCTATGGGGTTGGTAGTATTGGGTGGCCGTGTCTATGTTGTTAGTGGAATTTTAGTCTTTACTAGTTTCGTATATGTGGGCTTTTCACATATTCCTTATAGTAGATAACTTACATATAACAGAAAATTTTGTAGGTTTGAAGTGGGATTGATTTTATTTTGAAGTATACAAGAAAAAAATTATGGAGGTGGAACTGAGTTAACTTGATGCTCTTCATGATCATATCTGACAAGGGGACTTGAATTTTGAGTATATCTTTACATGCTACTAATGTTGTTGGGTGTTGATAATAACACTAAGTTCAATATTTGTCTCCGTCTCATGGCTATGCTAGTGCGTCCTAGTTTCGAACATGAACCAGAAAGGTGGTGAACTATTTCTAGCTTTGGATTGAATTTTCTAGTGACGATAAATTTGGCCTGCCCATATCCCAAGATGTACCGTCAGAGATGGCCTAAAATGTTATGGAAATTTCCCTTTTGGGATATTTTTATATATTTTTTCACATTATGGAGTAATCCCACAGTTAATGCTAGTGGATGTTTCTATACAAAATTCATTTCAGAGCTTTCATCAGGATTCTAGGAGGTTGGTTTCTGAGATACAGAGGGATATTGATCTTCCCAATGCATTTTCCTGCATTCCCAACACTATCATTCCTCTGGGTGTTTTCTTCTCTTCTTATCTATCTCTAATGTTGATTGTAGCTCATGTCCGATCAGGTGTGGTGTTTTAAATATACCCGTTTATCTTGCATTATCCCAAGACATATGCCTACATTGGCTATTACACACCTACAATTTCTTATTAAATTTCACCACACTCTCATAAACATCTTGGGTTAGCAACAGGGGGTTTGGTGGGGACAACACATCACACATTTATTTTCATGGGGTTGGAGCTAGATGGTTCGTGGAAATTGATTGACTAAACATTCATTTGCAATCTCTTCATATGGATCGAGACTTTGACTTTCTTGAATGTGATGTGGAATCCCACGAGGCTTTCATACAAGCTACAATAGCAGCTGAGCGGGCAAGTTATATGTTCCCCAATAAAAAAGATGTGTCGACAAAGGGACAATTGTATGGACTATAGGTGAATAGCTATGACAAACAAGTGACACATAGCTTTGACATTCTTTCTGCTACCCATCATGTTTCTTTGTGACATAGGAGGGGTAGAAGACAGGACAACGAGTTATTCCATCCAATTCTAAGACTAAACTAGTCAGATTTCATTATTACGTACTCTGGGACAGAGTTTCAAGTTTGTAGAAATGTGCCTTTTCATGAAGATGGATATTTTCAGACCCATCAGGACAAGATATGCAAAGTTGGGCTAAGAAAATTTGGGGGCCTTTACTGGGCTAATCAGTGTTTTAATGAAGTGTGATTGAGCATACATTTCCTTCACATGGAAGATGATGAGAAAATCATGAAGACCTATTGGGTGCGAGGGAGAAGTTTGCTACAATTACAAAAGTGGTACATTGGTTTCAACCCACTATTGGACACACCCAAAAATGAAATTGTTTGGGTAAAATTGCCTAGCCTTTTGTTGGAATTATGGACTAAGAAATATTTCAAAAGAATTGGAAAATCATTTGGTCATTTTATATATATTTATACCAAGGTTATGGGGGTACATGAAAAATGAGTTGCTTGGATCTTGGTAGAGGTATATCTCTTTAGAGGCCTCCAGAAAAATATGGACTTTGCTTGGGGCCTACTGTGGATTCGGTAATGGTTGGACTATTGGGGCATGCCCTTCTGATGCCTTTTCTCCCATCATACTAGACACTTGATGAATAGATGTCGAAGCAGGAGAGGAACACTTCTTTACAATTGGGTGGGACATGCTCCTTGACCGAACAAGATATAGCTTCAACCTAAAGTTGGTATACCTCACCCTAAAAAAGGTACTTTTTTTTCTATTTTTGAGTCCTCTCAAATTTATGTTACATCCTCTTCTATGAATATTTCATCTCCCACACTTTCTCATGAGAAGGTGGATGATTCCTCAGTAACAGATGACCCCCTCCATCATATTTCCTTTGCCGAGATTTCATCTCGCCCCTCTTCTCTTCCTCGCATTCAAAATCCTCCATCTAAGGAGGCATCTCCTCATATGGAATCATTATTGCAAGAACCCTCAAAATATTCCCCCCCATGTTCTCCTTCTATTGTGATCTCACCTCCTATTCCCCCTCTTGAGTTGGCCATATCCCCACCTCCTCTCTACTCGATCACCACAGTACATCCCCCCACAATTCAATTGTGAGAAACATTGACTTCCTTTTCTAAACTTTGATATTGACCTCAAATCCTTGACCATTCATAAGGCTCATGTCCGTAGATACTCCACACATATCAGCCTATGATCTTCTTTCAACATCACCCTCCGCAAGTGATCTAAAAATGGAATGTACTTGTTTAAGGCTGCAAGGTATCCATTTTCCATAATTTCAAATGTGTGTTATACACTCCAAGTGACCTCTAAAAAGGTGAAAACGTCTTATTTCTTATACAGAGATAGATTCTAGGGGCATTCACCGGACAGGTCCCCTCTAAAGAGAGGATGAGTTCCAGAGGCTACCTAGCCCTCTACAGGCTCTGCCTAAAGAAATAACGAAGTAAACACTTAGAAGTCTTTGACATACACATACTTGATGTTTGATGTCTTGCGGAATAAGACAAATAACTTTATGCAGCTGAAGAGGTGATTATGTGTGTATGCAAGTTATGTATATTTCTTGTTTAACACTTTATATCAGTTTTGTTTATCATATCATCTTCAACAAATAAAGACATCAAAATGATAAAGTAGTTCACCCCTTCTCGACTACATCTGCTAGACCAAGCCTCTCCAACTAGACTTGTCCTCTTGTATTAAAAATGCTACAAAGTCTAATACAAGAATATGAGTGTCTCCAAAGACATATCTGACTGTAAATATAGAATCAAAAGATAGGAATTAGCTAAACATGCTCTTTCCAAAACACTAAACAGTGAAATTGTACCTCATACAATACTTTCCCCAATTGGCCCTGATGGCTCTTTAAACTTGCATGGAGAATTTCGAGGTGAAGATGACCTCAATTGGTTCTGAAACCTCTGCCATTAGACTTAGAAGGTTGAAAATAGTAGACATAGGCTTTTGAATCACCAAAAATGGATGAACGCAGCCCCCAAACAACTCAAGCACTAAAATGGCCCTAGTGGCCCTGAAAGCTTCCCTGAAGCTAGACAATGAGAAGAATGCCTCAATAGGAAAAACGAGACGTAGAAATGGATTTAGAATTCTCAAAACCTTTAGGAATGACCTTTGTTCCACATTCACTGGCTGCACAATTCCCAATGTAGCTCCCAAACTGATTTGGCTCTGGTGGCTCCTGAAACTTCCACGAAGCTATAACACCTATAAACGACCTCAAATGGCTGTGAAACCTATGCCAATGGCTTCATAAGGTCAAAGAGACCCAAAAAAAAAAAAAATATCATCCAAAATGGACTTTCCTAGCCAAAGTTATGGCCATTTACTCCCAACTACCAGTTGCCCTTGAAAAACTCCAGTTAACTTTAATTGGAGCGAGTTAGGCTCGCCAAATATGGAGGGTCTTCCCAAATTTGGCGCTCCACCAAAATTTCCACCAACTTGACTGTCAGTTAACTCCGCTTTTGGCGCGCATGTGACCAGGATAGGTGGCTGAAGGTTTGTATCGGATTCCATGCCGGCGGTTAAGGGTTTAGGCCCACGGTTTAATGCTGTGGTCATATGTATGTGGGGGCTGGCCCCCTTCAGGCCCCACCCAACACAAAATCAAACTTTAAAATAAGTTTATGCTGCCCACATAACAAGTCCTATCTGCTTGGTGCATTGGTAAGGCGCTGTAGTGTTAGTGCCACCATTCGACCAAAATTTTTGTAATATGTGCCCATATATTGCTAACGTCACTCTGGGCCATGTGGCAGCCTCTGGGATTGCCACGTGGCTGCTTGTAATTGCTTTCCAAAAATAGAATATTCCAAAGGATATTCTATAGAATATTCTAAAGAATATTCTACGGAATATTTTTTTTTAATATTTTTTTGAAAAATATTCAAAAATTAAGGGTTATTGGGCGATTTTGTTTTTGGCATAACTTTCTCATATGATGACCGTTTTTTGAACCATTTGTGGCACCGAAATTAGGAGGACAAGCGCTATCCAGTTGTTTAGGTTTGATCCAGTTCTGAGAACTTTCATTTTTGACCATTTTACGACACTTGGTCCTGAGCTCTTGATCACACCTCCCAAATGAGAAGGCTTTTGGTCCCCAAAAGCTTACTGAATCTCTGAACTAAACTGTACAACACTTGAGGAACAGAAATATCCTCTTCCATTCAGCTAAAAGAGCATACTGATGTCAAAATATCCTGCCTTTTCAATTGTCGTCATGACAACTTTTTGCTGCATAAGCCAAGTACTCGTCGAATCCCGACCAAGTTCTTTCGCCAGACAAATCTGAAATTGTAGGAACCAGCAATGATACTTGCTGATATATGAGCTGAAATATTCCTCTGAACATGTGGGCTTGCCAATTATCACGATGCCCATCCATGGCACCTTCGCTCCAGAAGAATAGCTACCTTTCAAATGAGAAGGCTTTTACAAAGATGAAACACTTCATCATTTCTCCTCTTTACAATCTTGGATATCAAATTAAATTTTTCCAAGTCAATATTACATTACATGCATGGTTAAAAACAAAGTAATAAACCCTTCAAGTTAATAACACATACATGTTTAAAATACAAGGAAATCATCATGATCCCTATGCTCATGCATATCATTCTCATGGATGCAGTTTATCTTTCAACTTTCTCTTAAGTACAATCAAAAGTACAATATCCTCGATCACATGTACATGTACTTTCAAAGCTGAAATGAATATAACTTTCACTATGATAGAGTGAGTCTCATACTCAGCTTTTTCATCGCGCAACTTGCATTCCCTTAACAAAGAAATGCATTCAATCAAAATACATGCAACTTTAATTGGATAAGAATTCTAACCATTTCTTACCAATCCATTTCAAAGGCGCTTCCTTTAACTGCACATCAATATCAACATGCGTGTCATCTTGACACATATCAATGATGGAAACTTCCTTCCCATTCTTGCCATACTCTTTCTCCAATTTCTTCAACTTTCGTGGAAGCATTGTTGGATTCAGAGTCCAACACCTTTCAGCAGTATGTCCTTGCGTATGGTAGTAGGTGCAACACATATGCATCCTCTTGATAGCATGATTTTCCTTGTCCAATGGACCTTTGGCTTCTTGCTTCCTTTCCTTCAAAAGTTTCTTGTATGTGGTCATTCTCTTCCAACATCTAGAAACATTATGGTTATCCAAACCACAAAAGGAACATGCAATTATTTTCCCATGTCTATGTGGAAATTTACCATGCTTTACATGATCAAAGGAAATATGATTGAAATCAGATTTATACCTTTCTCTTTCACCTTTATTTCCTTCATTAGGAGGTGAATCAAACGAAGAAGTGGCTCCTTTTGGAACACCATCAATCCCTTTAGTGGTTTTAGAGCTTTCACAATTCTCTTGTTCAAGGGCATGCTTATGCATATCTTCTTCTTGCAAGGTATGTTTCAAACTATTGCCTTCCCCAAGAATACAATATTTACCAACTTGAGGTAGGGAACTTGAAATGAAACTCCTTCCAGGAACTGTTTAAATTGCCTTCATGGCTGCTTTGGAACTTTCTCCATAACATTGTCCATAGCCAAGACCCAAATTCTTAGGCCTTACCTCAACCATTATTGGCTCAACTATACCCTGTGCATGTTTGCCCAATCCTTTTCCTTCATATCCCATTTTGGACATCAACTTGGACCCTATGCCTCTGGTATGTTTCTCAAAGGAACCAATAACTTTTCCAAATGAGGAAATTGAAGACAAGTTAATGATTACCTCATCCGCATGATGATTCTTGACAAGCTTCTTGAGCTTGAAGGAGTTGTTTCTCCATGTCATGCAGTCTTTGGAGAATTATTTCCTTCTCATACTTCATAGCCAACAATTGTGCATGAAGCTTAACACTTTCTCTTTGATCCTCAATGAGAATCTGCACCATGTCCTTCACCTTAATGAACTCATTCTTCATATAATCATTGAAGAATTTTGTGAAGGAGGAACCTTCATTTGTGGAAGAAGTTGACATTATGTAAATGGTCAATTAAATAAAAGAAACTTCCAAATAAGATTTCTCAAAGCTTTTAATAAAATGAAAATCTTTAACCAAATGTCAAACAAAAAACCCCTACGTATTCAAGCAACCATTTGCAACAAATAAAACAGTCAATCTCTTACACTTCTTTAACACCTTTTGCACAAACAAATGATCAACCCGAGCTCTGATACCATCTGATCTGAATATGGAATGTACTTGTTTAAGGGTGGAAGGTATCCATTTTCCATAATTTCGAATGTGAGTTATACACTCCAAGTGACCTCTAAAAAGGTGAAAACTTCTTATTTCTTATACAGAGATAGACTGTAGGGGAATTCACCGGACATGTCACCTCTAAAGAGAGGATGAGTTGCAGAGGCTACCTGACCCTCTACAGGCTCTGCCTAAAGAAATAACGAAGTAAACACTTAGAAGTCTTTGAAATACACATACTTGAAGTTTGATGTCTTGCGGAATAAGACAAATAACTTTATGCAGCTGAAGAGGTGATTATGTGTGTATGCAAGTTATGTATATTTGTTGTTTAACACTTTATATCAGTTTTGTTTAGCATATCATCTTCATAAAATAAAGACATCAAAATGATAAAGCAGTTCACCCCTTCTGGGCTACATCTGCTAGACCAAGCCTCCCCAACTAAACTTGTCCTCTTGTATTAAAAATGCTACAAAGGATAATACAAGAATATGAGTGTCTCAAAAGACATATCTGACTATAAATACAGAATCAGAAGATAGGAATTAGTTAAACATGCTCTTTCCCAAACACTAAACAGTGAAATTGTACCTCATACAATACTTTCCCCAATTGGCCCTGATGGCTCTTTAAACTTGCATGGAGAATTTCGAGGTGAAGATGACCTCAATTGGTTCTAAAACCTCTGCCATTAGACTTTGAAGGTCAAAAATAGCAGACATAGGCTTTTGAATCACCAAAAACGGATGAACACAGCCCCCAAACAACTCAAGCACTGAAATGGCCCTAGTGGCCCTGAAAGCTTCCCTGAAGCTAAACAGTGAGAAGAATGCCTCAATAGGCAAAACGAGCTGTAGAAATGGATTCAAAATGCTGAAAACCTTCAGGAATGACCTTCGTTCCACATTCACTGACTGAACAATTCCCAATGCAGCTCCCAAACTGATTTGGCTCTCGTGGCTCCTGGAACTTCCACGAAGCTAAAACACCTACAAACGACCTCAGATGGATATGAAACCTATGCCAATGGCTTTAGAAGGTCGAAGAGACTCACAATAAAAAAAAAATAGTCCAAAACAGAATTTCCTAGCCAAAGTTATGGCCATTTACTCCCAACTGCCAGTTGCCCTTGAAAAACTCCAGTTAACTTTAGTTGGAGCCAGTTAGGCTAGCCAAATATGGCGGATCTGCCCAAATTTGGTGCTCCACCAATATTTCTGCCAACTTGATTGTCAGTTAACTCTGCATTTGGCGTGCATGTGACCAGGATAGGTCACCGGAGGTTTGTATTGGATTCTGTGCCGGCGGTTAAGGGTTTAGGCCCACGGTTTAATGCTGTGGTCATATGTATGTGGGGGCTGGCCCTTAGGGGTTGGCCCCCTTCGGGCCCCACCCAACACAAAATCAAACTTTAAAATAAGTTTATGCTGCCCACATAACAATTCCTATCTGCTTGGTGCATTGGTAAGGCGTTGTAGTGTTAGTTAGGAGGTTGTGGGTTCAAACCACCATTCTACCAAAAATTTTGTAATATGCGCCCATATATTGCTAACGTCACTCTGGGCCACGTGGCGGCCTCTGGGCTTGCCACGTGGTTTCTTGTCATTGGTTGCCAAAAATAGAATATTCCAAAGAATATTCTACAGAATATTCTAAAGAATATTCTACGGAATATTTTTTTTAATATTTTTTTTGAAAAATATTCAAAAATTAAGGATTATTGGGCGATTTTGGGTTTGGCATAACTTTCTCATACGACGACCGTTTTTTGAACCGTTTGTGGCGCTGGAATTAGGAGGATGAGCGCTATCCGATCATTCAGGTTTGAGCTAGTTCTAAGCACTTTCATTTTTGACCATTTTACGACATTTGGTCCTAAGCTCCTGATCAGCAAGACCTAGAAAAGGCATAGTAGACATTTTCACGGTTGCCTTATGTCCCAATTCGATCTCTGTAATGACTTTACTAGATTACTTGATGTCCCCATCATATCCTCTCATGATTATTAGGCACTTAGAGCTTGGAAATCCGCTCTTGAGATCTTATGATGAATGTTAGGGCCTAAATGTACCTCAGGCTTAGAAAGGTAGGTCTAGGGTAACATCAAACCACGCTTAACCTGGTAGCTAGCCCTACCAAGTTGGGAGAGGGCTCTCTTCTAGTCAATCTCAGGAAAATATAGCAAATGACGCTTGAGATGACTAACGTAAAGAATAATTTTAGACTAGGTATATGCTCAGAGGAGTTTGATTGAATTTTATGTTGGTTCGCTAGATCAAAAGTGAAAGGCAGTTTTGGGTCTGGGAATGGACTATGTACAGAGGTTTCTATGGGGCGAGGTAGGAAAATGCTTTAGTACTTTGAATTAAGCAATATGGATAGTCTTAAGACTAGTAAGGAGTTAGAGAGGGCATGAAAGTGTCATGATTCCTCTTCAAATAATAGAAAACATGTAAAGCTAAACAAACCCTAAGGTAGAGCACTGTAACATCAATGATTTCCACCTTTATACTTAATTCATTTAGTTAAGTTGACAAAGAGAGAGATAATGGCACACACAAAAACATGATAACTTGAATTACAGAATGATAAACAATACTAAATAACCTTGCCACAAGAATCCCACAAAATGCTACAAACCCTGGTCTATTTCCTTGCCAAACTGCAGAAATGAATGTACAATAATGCTCAAAGCATTCACAAGAGTCCAACCTTTACAAATGACTAAAAAAGTACTATATATAGGCAACAAACAACCCATGCTAGCATTTAGGGGTCTAATTCAAGAGTTTAGGAGCTATTTCAACAAGATCTAAACTAAGAACTAAAAAATAGGCAGTGGAACAACTTGCCCCTAAAACCTAGGAAACTGATTCATTTAGTTCAAAACTACCTTTTCATGATGTATCTACCTCCATGAGTGAATTTTCAACATTTTTACATCAAATTCCATCAATTTACATCAATTTACATCATGATTTTGACCATGAGAGAGAAAAAAGTCACACTGAGAAAAACGAGGCGAAAAATAGAGTTTTTTGGCAAGAATGGCAATTTTCCATACTATGCGCTACACCACTTTTCCTGTGCGTCGCACCTTTTTGCAGCTCACTTTGGAGGCCTTCCCTTACACAAAATTTGATCCAAGTGGGCTTGATGGAAAGTATTTTCTATCTACTTTCCAGAACAGGTGGAATTTCTAAACTTGGTGTCCATTTGCCCCTCCAAATATGAGTTCTCCCAACACTACTTCCTCTGTGGCCAAAAAGGGGCAGAGAGAGCATTTTTTAGGTGTTTTTGACCCTCTTGGAAGCTCAAAACTTGAAAAAAATTTCTAGTAATTTCTGGGCATTCATAATTTTGTATGCGGAATCCAAAAATGTAGAGTTTTCCTCCTGAGGAGGTCCCTAGCAAAAGCGAGGGCCACGTGGTGGCAAGAAAACTTGTTTTTTCCTTCAAAAATCCAGAATTTACAAAAAGTGTGTCAAACTTCTTGAAATTTGGGTTGAGTGCCCTACATCAAGTACGATGTTGGGCTAAGGAAACCTTAGCCAAGATTTTGAACTTATCTTGCTCTTTCTTCCTTCTCAAAGTTTTCCTCAACTTGGCCTTCAAGGTCCTTATTCTCGCTTTGCAAATCTTGTTTCTTGCCAAATAGTGATAGGCCATGTGTGTCAACATCTTCTTCTCTTCGTTGGCCTTCTACAATAGCTTCTTCAAGTGCATTTTTTCCTTGTCTATCAAAGATTCACGATCAACTTCAATCTCTTGCTCTAGTGGTGTCAATTTGATTTTCCTCCTCTTGGTTGCTTGCCGGTTTTCTCTTATGTTTTGCAGATCCATGATTGTTTTCTGGTCCTCTAACTTCTTGTTCCTTTGCTCAAGGTAACTGATGATCCACTTAGCCCTTTCAAGGTTAAGAACTAAGGCATGAATGTTAGATTCTTTCTCTTTGATGATATCTTTTAGTCTTGAGCTTTGGGTGTCCAAATCAGCATCATCATCCTGGATCAAAACGAAATATTTCTCTTGACCTTCAGAAGGCCCTACCTCATGCAATGGTTGCTTCCTTTTCTCCTGTGCCTGGTCTGCTGAAGAAGAAGGCAAAGCCTCTTTCACCCCGGGTGAAGATAGCATTTGCCTGTCATCTGATGAAGGAAACGAGACCCCTTCCACCCCAGGTGGAGATAATACTCGTTTTGCAGCTGCAAATAACCTCATTGCCCCCTTTTCATAAGTGACATATATTGGCACACTAGTTGTTTGAATCTCATGAACTTCTTCTTGATGTGAAGGCCCTCTTGCCTCATGAAAAACTGATGGGGTCACTTGAGGACTTGTAAAAACCTCATGTGAAATGAAATCATCCCATGAAACATTCAACAAGCTCAGCTGATGCAAAACCAAAATTTTGATCAATGCAAAGTGATAAATGCTATTGTACTATTGATGAGGAGGCTTCCTTTGCACCAATGTGGTCATTTTCTCAATATTCCGTTACATGAAATAGGGGAGGTTCATCATCCTCACTCTAGTGAAATGCATCGACAATCTAATATGATAGGTGTACAAGCGAGAAAATCTCCCTTGATAGCTGAAGTATTTGGTTATGAGCTTCATGAGTGGAGCATATGTGTCATGTAGGTATCTGAAAGGGAAAACCCTACTGATTTCTTTTGATAGCGACCCTTGATATAATTCTCATAATGTTCTTTGTCCACCAGTTGTCCCTCGTTCCAATGTTCACCCACATTCAAAATACCTGTTGCTTCAGTTATAGCTTCTGCTGTCAAAATGAATGTAACACCTACTAGACTTGGCCATTGTGAAGATGGAGGACAAATAATCTAGCAAGCTCATGGTGGTATTTGACTCTTTCCACCATCTCACAAAACTGGTAGCAAGACTGATGTTTGAAACAAGCAACTGCAAGAGGGAAAGCCAATATTTCTATATGTGTAGTGGGCTCCTCTCGGATGTGTTTACCTCCCTTATGAGGTTTTATTGATGCATGAATTTCTTGGGAGGAATCACGCACTATTTCCTCATCCCTTTCATAAGGTGAATCTATTTCCATGTTTGCCACTGTATGGTGTTTCAATGATAAGTATGAAGAGATTTTAAATGAAGAATAGTTGTTTGCTATTTATGAATAGGACTGATGAGTAGGACTCTAAATGAGGAATTTTGATGCTGGTTGTAGGGTTTTTTGGGAGTGGCAAGGTTTTGTGAATGCAAATAAGGGTTTAGGAAATAGTGGGAATTTGTTAGGTATTAGGGTTTTGGGGATAGGGGGGTGGGATGAGTGTGAATGAGAGAGGGGAAGGGAAATGAAATTTGGGAAGTGTAGTGGAGGGAAATGAAAATGATGCAGGGGAGCAAATAGCAACAATGACAAATTTTGAAACCCTAGACAATTTTTTTAGTGTAATTGTGTAGCAAACTAGGGTTTGATTTTTACCTATTAACACACCATCAAAGACGAGTAAAACCCTTGCAATGGAAAAGTAGAATGTTTCACTTACTTGTGAAAATGAGGTTTGCAAGATTTGGAAGCCAGATGAGGTCGATTGAATGAAATTCAGGCTTGGAGGGTAGGTGCACCACACAACTCAAGTGCATTGCGCTTGTGTAATTTCCAGTGTGTTTCTTATGCTCTGTGCCCCACACCGACTAGGTGCGCCGCACCTCAACCCAGGTCAGTTGCACCCAGTAAGCTTTCACAATTTTTGCTGTGATTTCTCCTTTTGCTCCTAAGATCGTGACTTGGCTTGTTCACTCTCTCTTTGGCACAAAAATGAAGTTTATAACACAAGGGAAACATTATATACAAGTGACTTTGATTTTTCATTTACAAAAACCCACCTTTCTAATGTTTTCCTTTCACTTTGGCTTTTAAAACTTTGTTTTGGTAGTTTGAATTGTTTTTTGAAAATTGATGGACTAATGCTTTGAATCTCTTGTCTCTATTGCAGGAGCTAAAGTGTAGGAGCTTGGCGAGGTGACCAGGGCTGCATTTCTGGACTTATTACATATAGAAGAATTAAAATTACATGAAATTTTATACATAAAAGAAAACTCTGTTTTGAAAAATCAATTACTCAGTATATCATTATTGAAATTATGATGTTGAGACCTTATTAGACCTCCTCATGTGCCTGCTGACCATTATTGAGCATTTACATGATATGGTGACAAACCCTAGACGTAATGCAACTTGAAAACCTAAAATGACTTCAGCAAATGAAATGAATTAAAAATGACAGCTGATGACTTATGCATATGGAAATAGGCCAGCAGATTTAAAGCATGAGGGAAATTGATAAAGAGCCACTACCATTAGATGATTTATGACCTAATGGGATGCAACTGTTCAAATGAGACACCTAAAATGGATGCAAAAAGAGAATTTTGATCATTGATGGAGGGATGAAGATACCGACACTAACATTGGCTCCAATGGGGATGGTAGCTCTTGGGAGGTGCCAAAAACTATAGATCTCTGGAAAGTAGACAGTGATTCTTCCATTGGGCAATATGGAGTCAATAACTTCAAAACACCCAAAAACCAATTACTATGAAACTTTGACTCAAGACTCATAGTTTAACTGAATAATTCAAAACTAAGACAAGACTCTCAAAGCTGAAACTGGACACTCAGCAACTAAAATGAGACATTCAGCAACTGAAACTAGACACTCAAAAGTGACGAAAGAAAAAAATTACTCAAGACTAAAACATTGACAAACTAGAAAATATGCTCAAATGGAGTTTATTCAATACAACCTACTCTAGCTATTCCATTCATCACCTGATCAAGTGAAATGAAATAACCAATGAAACCAAGTAAGCATTATGGCTACTGTTTGCATTCTCCACAAGTGCTTTCTTACGAGCAACAAAAGAGAACTACTGAAAGGCAACTCCCATGAAAATTTGTAAACAAATCCATTGAATAATATGGATTCTCTATCTGACTCCAAAAACACTGCATAAGGATCTTGAAATTCATATGCACTGGGACTTAGCTCATCCAATGGATTACTTTTCTTCTCCTCGTACCACAAATGCAAACTTTGATCTGAGCTTTGTGATGAAACTCCTACTGAAAATGACAAGAAACCAGCTGCCGGATCAAGTTTATATCAATACACGTTTCAAGCTCACATGTAGTCAATGGAGAAGGACTTTGACTGCAGATATCATCCAACATATCAACTATTGGATCGTGAAAAACTTGAAAAGACTGCTACAACCCATTTTCTATTGGTTCCGATGACATTACATGATTTTGTACAAGCTTCTGATTTGAAGATATATTATGCAAACTTTCCTTCAAAAATTGAAATGATTCAAAATAGAAAGGTATGAAATCATATTGCATAATTTGATCATATATCCTAGTTTCCAAGTATTCATCTGTAACTTCATAATCAATGGCATTCGGAGGCTATAACTCTAGACAAGAAAAGTCTTGAACAAGGTTTTGATTGCCCTCAAGATGGTCGAGATCAAGACTTGTCGACAATTGAATTTTGATTGCATGAAAGTTGTCTCTGATGAACTGAAATGAGGCAAAATAAAAAGGCAAATATCCTTCACTTACTTCAAAATTTGCTACACTTTCCTCCTCACTTCCATAGCTGATGGGCAACGACTAATCACTATATTCGAACTGCTAAAAGTGAACTTCCTCCTCCCACAAACTAGCTGTTGATTCATCTGCAAGATTAGCTTTTGTTTGGAGAACATAATCATCATCATATTGATCAAACTGAGGCAAATCATCAGTATACAACACACCATCAAGCATACATGTCATATCATTAAATATCTCTTCTCCAAGATGATCTATAAAACTATAATTATCTGATCTATGACAACAGGGATAAGAAAGAAAATGTGTTGGATCAACCACTTGTTCTTCTTGAATCAGTGAGTCATGTTCTTGAACATCATACTCATTCCTTGTGGTGATCTTCTGCATCATCTCTTCCACTACACTTACCAAATTGTCGAGCTTTACCTCTAAAGACGGCGATTCCTCTAGATCTAAATTCTTCCTTTCTTCTTCCTTCAACTTTGCCCTTCTGATCAGCAAATTAGCCTCTACATCTACTGCATTATTCTGCATCTCTTCAAGTGTTGCAAGGTTCCTTTCTCTCAGCTAAAAATCCATTTCCGAATCAAAGGCACCCGGGTAGTGCAAGAGAGCAGATCTAGGAGGATGTCTTATATTAACCAGCATCGAAAAGTAGACTTGATTAAATCTGGCAGAAAACTATTGTATTGTCTCCCCTGGTTGTCTTTTCAGCTGGTTATACTCTTCTACAAACAATAAAGGGTTTTGTCTTACCACCCACCTGTCGAGGAAAACTTTGATGAACTACTGGAAATATGAGATGCTCACATCAGGCAGGGTTTTGAACCAACTCTTAACTTTTCCTTGCAAACAAAGATCAAAAAGCCTAATACTGACATCTTCTTCATCAACTTCAAAAAAGTCGAGATAAGACTCAAAATTCAGTATGTGTCTCTCAACAGTGATGTTGTCGCATTCACCATCAAATCTTAGTAGATATAAGTCATGATTTTTAGGGAAAGCATGGGATATAGGAGGTAAAATTAGAGGCTTGTATTGATCTGGAATTTTACAAGGTATAAGAATATGTATGGAAGGTGTAGAATTAGTCTTAGTCCCTTGAGGCTCATCAGTTTGAAGACGGTTATCAAAAGCTTCAGAAAAAAGGATCTCGATCAAGCTCAAAGGCATGCAAATCTTTGGTATTCACAATCTTCAAAGCGAAGGAATCAAATGTAGGTCGAGGATCTCTTCTCAAATACAATATCTTTTGCAAAGCCTTCTTGACATTCTTGGGAAAAGAGAAGAAATAATTTATAACAAAGAACAAAATTTCTTGGATGAAATTCCAACTTGAATACCTGATATTTTCATATTGTCCTTTCATATTTCTATTCGTCAGGTTCTTCTTCTAGTGGAATCCTTGGATCTGATGTCGAAATTGATTTGGAGTCGCCAGGTGAATGATTTGACCCTTCCGATGTCTGATCGTTTTCTACCATCAACGATCAAATATAAAATTGATACATTTTGTTGAGGAAGATAAAACTACGTTCCCCATCCAAGTGGGGAAATTTGCAAGTCAGATGTGCAGTTTATAAAACTAAACTGGAGATTGATTGAAGCAGCTTTAATCTACTTATGCCCTCGCAAAGCAAGAGAAATTTGAAGGATACCTGGCTAACTTCAGGCTCCGTCTGTAGTTTATAAAGAAAAGAACACTAAAGAAAAAACAAACTTGTCCTCCTCAGTATGGTCCCCACTATGGCAGGGCCTAAATCTACCTCAGGCTGAGAAAGGGAGGTCTAGGGTAACATCAAACCACGCTTAACCTAGTAGCTAGCCCTACCAGGTCGAGAGAGGGCACTCTACTAGTCAATCTTAGGAAAATATATCAAATAAGGCTTGAGATGACTGATGTAAAGACTAATATTAGGCTACATATATGCCCAGAGGAGTTTGATTCAATTTTATGTTGGTTTGTTGGATCAAACATGAAAGGTAGTTTTGGGTTTGGGGAATGGACTCAGTCTTGTAGAGGTTTCTGTGGGGCAATGTAGGAAAATTCTTTAGTACTTTGAATTAAGTGAAATGGATAGTCTTAAGAGTGGTGATGAGTTGGAGAGGACATGAAAGTGTCATGAGTCCTTTTCAAACAGTAGAAAACATGTAAATCTAAACAAACCCTAAGGTAGAGCATTGCAACATCAATGATTTCCACCTTTATACTTGATTCATTTAGCTAAGCTGAAAAAGAGAGAGATAATGGCACACATAAACACATGATAACTTGAATTACATAAGGAGAAACAATACTAAATCACCTTACCATAAGAATCCCACAAAATGCTGCAAACCCTGGTATGTTTCCTTACCAAACTACAGAAATGAATGTACAATAATGCTCAAAGCATTCACAAGAGTCCAACCTTTACAAGTGACTAAAAAAGTACTAGATATAGGCAACAAACAACCCATGCTAGCCTTTAGGGGTCAAATTCATGATTTTAGGAGTTGTTTCAACAAGATCTAAACTAAGAACTGAAAAATAAGCAGTGGAATAGCTTGCCTCTAAAACCTAGGGAACTCATTCATTCAGTTCAAAGCTACCTTTTCATGATGTATCTACCTCCATGAGCGAATTTTCAAAATTTTTACATCAAATTCCACCAAGTTACATCAATTTTCATCATGAGTTTGACCATGAGAGAGAAAAAATTCAAACTGAGAAAAAACTAGGCGAAAAATAGAGTTTTTTTTGGCAAAAATGGTAATTTTCCATCTTGTGCGCCGCGCCACCTTCCCTGTGCATAACACCTTTTTGTAGCTGATTTTGGAGGTATTCCCATGCACCAAATATAATACAACTAGCCTTGCTAGAAAGGTTTATGTGTCTACTTTCCATAACAGGTGGAATTTCTAATTTGGTGTCCATTTGCCTCTCCAATAGTGGGTTCTCCCAACACTACTTCCTGTGTGGCCAAAAAGGGGCAGAGAGGGCATCAGGGAAAATTTTAAGAACCCCCCCTAAATTTATAAGTATAATAAATGGGCGAATCTCCATGGTATATAGGAAAAATGAAAGGCGATTTTATCAATAATATAATATGTATATATAATTTTTTGGCGAATCTCTTACCAGGCATGGCGAATATTTTACACAATTATAAAATCTTGTAAGATCTTGGTATTACCATAGGTTATCATAAACCTGGAGCTTAAAAATTACTATTAGTAATTTATAACCAAGCTAAAATGTTTAACATAAATTAAATTACAACATCCATTTTTAATCTTAACCACCAAGTCCCCAGAGGGATCAAATATTTTTTCACTCTGCGCTAGTTTGCATATCACGATATTTGATACCTCTTGAGGGTTAGTAGATCCAGAATAATGATGGATCTATGTTGGTTTAATTCCCCCATTTAAATAGGCTACATTCTAGGTGAATACCATGGGTCAATACCATGTGCCATTTTGGTGAATACCATGTGCCATTTTTATTTTTATTAATACTAATATTAGGTTTAATAATGTTTTTTTGCATGGTATTAATAATAATCTAGCCCATGGTATTTGTGCCATAGTATTTTTCCCATAGGTTTCACCTAAATATAATGCATTTTTTGAGTGTTTGTAAATATAAGGTGACTTATGGAGTAAACATGAAAAAATGTTTTATTTGTTTACCATACCTCTCGTTTATTTATATTTTTATTAATTTACCATACCTGTTTTACAAATATGGTATTTGGCCCATAAGATTCACTTAAATAAAACCTCTTTTTTGAGCCTTCATAAATAGAACGAGGGTTATGGACTAAATATAAAATGCGGTTTTATTTATTTACCATACGTCTAGTTTATTTATATTTTTATTTATTTACCATACCTTTTGAGTAAGTATAAAAGGACTTTTTATTTATTTACCATACCTTTTGAGTAAGTATAAAAATACATTTTATTTATTTACCATACCTCTACTTATATTTTTATTTGTTTACACCCTTGCATGTGTATAAGGTGACTTATGCAGTAAATATAAAAAAATGTTTTATTTATTTACCATACCTCTCATTTATTTATATTTTTATTAATGTACCATACCTCTTTTATAAATATGGTATTTGGCCCATGGGATTCACTTAAATAAAACCTATTCTTGAAACTTAGGGCAAATGGAAGGTTGTAACTCCTAATTTCAAGGGCTAAATTTACCTTTTCTACCATCTCCCTTAAAATAAGGTGGGCTATTTGAGGTGATTTTTAAAAATGTACTATGATACAAAATATTCGCCCACTAAAAATCTAAAACCCCTTAATTTCGCGAAAGGGTGAATATTCGCCCCTAAAATTTTCCATGACTTAGATCCTCTCTCTATTTATACAATCCCATGGTATGCAGACCATGGGTAGACTGACATGACTTTATATTACATTACAGTGCAATAGGGCAGACAACCCTATGACTTGACCTCTACTTTGTGCTCCGCACCCGCAATCCACAGAGTCTTACAAAATCCTTGATCAAAACATGGGCTTTGAGCGCCAAAGCCTACTGTGGGGGACTCCATGCCCAACAATAGCTGGCTCATAACCCTATTTAAATTCAAAGGACTCACCAGATTCTAATTGCAATTGTTGCAACATGTACAACTCCTATTCTTCTTGAGTAAGAAAAGAAACATCTTCATTATTCATTCCTAATAAGTTTCTCTAGGTTTTATCCTCTTCTTCATGGCTCTGTGAACCCTCAGAATAGTTTTCTTGGAATGGAGGCAAAATGTTTTGATTTGGTATAGCATTCTTTCCAGTGTTAGGATTCTTCCTAAAGTTGGGGTTTCTTATTGCGGGTGGTTGTTTATTCCCCCACTGAGTTTTTCTTTCAATGTTTTCTAATCTACCCATTATTCTCTCTACACTCTTGGATAAACTATCTATCTTTCGATCAGAAGTGGAAGTTTCCTCTTTAATTACAACTCTCTTTTCATTTCTCATTCTGGCTTTCTTAGCTAATAGGTTGGCCTCTACACTAACATCATTGCTTTGAATTTGTTCCAATGTTTTAGGGCTTCTTTCCCTTAACTGGTATGACATGTCAATGTTAAAACCATCAGGGAATTTGATTAATGTTGGGTTAGGTGGAGGCTTAATATTAGCTGGGATTGCATTGTAGATGTTGTTGAACCTAATACAATAATCTTGAACTGACTCATTAGAAGCTCTTCTAATGTTATCATATTCAGAAAGTATTTGCAAAGGGTTTTTCTTTCTCTCCTATCTATCAATGAATAATCTATGAAAAGCAGCTAAGCCTTCAATATGGTGTGCAGGTAAAGCTTTGAACCATTTCTCAATATCCCCAGTTAAAGTTTGGGCAAAAAACCTCATTTGGACATATCATTCAACTACCTCATGCAACTCAAAATAGTCAGTCATTTTTCTCACATGTTGTTCAGTAGTATACTGACTAGTAGCGTCAAATAAAAATATTTTTCTTTGATAATCTTGGGGCATGGCATGGAGTTGTACAAGTAAAACCAAAGGTGCATATCGGTATGCCATTGTTTGGATTCTAGTTTAACTAGGGGGAGAAGTGCGAGTAGTTGAGGAAGGGCTTGGAATGGATGGACATGAACTAGATGACAATGATGTTTTTGGCTGATGAATAACTGGTTTAGGGGATTGGACTCTAGTGGATACTATTTTGACCTAGATTGTCATTGATGTCAAAGGGGGAGAGAAGAAGAATATTGCCATCAATAAAAATGGGGAAGATTGTTGACCTAGATTGTCATTGATATCAATATGGTAATATTCTGGATGAGTAAACAATGTTGTGAGGCCAAGGAGAAGTAGAGCAGATCTGTGAAGAAACAGGAGAAAGAAGCCATGAGGAGAAACCAGAGGAAAGCCAAGATAATCAAGCCATTGGAGAGAATATTGGAAGTCATAGGAGCTATCAGAGTAGAGCTATCAAAGCGGAGAAGAGGTATTGGAGCAATATTAGAAGCCATAGGAAACCCAAGTAAGTGTAAGAGTGAGAGATTGAGGAGGATCCATATCAAGAGTATCACATGTGATATATGCCAAAGAAGTTAATAGAGGAGCCAAAAGAGTGGAGGAGTATATAATATCGATAGAAATCAAGAAGAAAGATGAAGAGTGAATGCATGTGGTTATATTCCAAAAGGCGGGTTTGTAATAGTGGTAGTGTTTTTCGGGTGGACGCTAGGTGGTAAGTGGTATTTAGAGGAGAGCGCCGATTACATTAACCAAGTGACATGTAGCACGAGGGTGGAGAGAGAAAACCACTTCATCAAGTGGGAATTCTTTGTGCTATTTGTCCACCTGAAATCTCTGATAGCTGTTGGATCTAGGGCAAGTTAATCCACGGTGGAGAATGAGCCTGATAAAGGTAAGCATCTATAAATGCTCTAAGGCTATGGAAAAGTGGAAAGTGCAAGTTCCCGTGTGTTTGTGTATATTCCCATTATTTGAGGGTTATAATAGAATTAAAGGGGATAAAGGGTTATGGGTTAAGTCTTCATTAACCAAAGTTAAGAACAACGGAGTACATATATATATATATATTATATAGATGCGATACAATACACGAGCCTGAGGATTCCATTGTAATACACTTTAAAGTTACATTGTGTCTGCCATATCACAAGCCACTTTAAAGCCTTGCCACATTAAAATGCCAATTGTAGTATGCATGCAGACCTGCTGCAACGTTATAACATGCCCTATTCTAATATCGCATTCGTCGCAATATCGCAAGCCTTGTTAAAGTTTTGCCACATTGAAATCCAATGATTGCAATATAATTGCAGACCCGACTACACCATTATAGCATGGCTTAAACAAATGTCACATCCGCGGTAATCACAATGTACAAATGAATGTCAATACAGGGTTTTCGATAAGGGTATGGACCCAACAGACTTATTAATAATTGTTTAATACCATATCACATTCACTCCATTAGCAGTTGGGAATCGGCTATGTTATGTGCGAACCTCTAGAAGTGGTGATTGCAATAAAAGGATGATGTGGCACGTGAGACATCTATATGGCTATAGCCTCTCTTATATGGTTTTCGTGAACAATTAATGTATATTGTATGAATATTAGAAATGGCCTCTCAGATATTTTTTAATATGCAACACTATTGTAATTCGGCCTCTCTTCCACATTAACATTTCTTGTGTGTATTGATGGATTTGAAGAGATAGAGGAAGCCAAAGAGTGAGCACAGAGGAAGTTGAAAGATCAAGTGAGCGTTGAGGAAGCCGAAGAGCCAATGGTGAAAGGAAGCCAAATATTATGGGTATCAGGAATATAAAAAAGAGAACAAGGAAAGCTTAGGTAAACTGGCAAACTGTAAGAAAATAAAGGAAGCCGAAGCTCTGGCAGAAATGAAAGGAATAAGCGGACAAAAGTAAGTCATAGTCCTAGCAGGGTTGGGAGCAGAGAATTACAACCAAATAGATCTTGACAGTTTATAGCAGAGGGTTGGAGCCCTTGAGGTTGGTGCCTTGACAAGGCAGAGTTAGTGCTCTGGAGGTTGGAGCCTCACAAAGAGTCCAAGTTGGTGCTTGGCAACTGATTGAAATCATATATATATAT